>JAULJZ010148077.1:0-31210 GCA_032270985.1 Heliamphora pulchella | reverse complement strand
AATAACAAAGTTATTCTTGAAGGTCAAAGACATGAAAATATTTATATATTTACTCTCAATGATCTTTCTAAGAATGACACCAAGTGCTTAGCCGCCTTAAGTGACAATAGCTAATTATGGCATAGAAGACTTGGACATATTCACATGAACTTGATTTTTAAATTTTTAAAAAAGGAATTAGTAATTGGGTTACCCCAAATCAAATTTAAAAAAGATAAAGTATGTGATGCATGTTAACAAGGCAAACAAATTAAAAGTTCTTTGCATTCTAAAAATGAGATTTTAACTTCTAGGCCGTTACAACTATTGCATATGGACTTGTTTGGTACAACAAGGACTTTAAGCATTGGAGGCAAGAGATATGCCTTTACTATTGTTGATGACTTCACTAGATACACTTGGGTGCTATTCTTAGCTCATAAGGATGAAGCCTTTACCACTTTTACAAAACTGTCTCAGAGAGTTCAAAATAAAAAAGGTTTTCAAATTACAAGTATCCGAAGTGATGATGGTAGAGAATTTGAAAACAAAAATTTTGAAAAACTTTGTGATGAAAATGGTATTAATCATAACTTCTCTGCTCTTAGAACTCCTCAACAAAATGGAGTTGTTGACAGGAAGAATAAGACATTGGAAAAAATGGCTAAAACTATACTCTGTGAAAATAATCTACCACGATACTTTTGGGCTGAGACTGTCAATACCGCTTGTTTTATCATAAACAGAGCTATGATAAGAGTTTCTCTCAAGAAAATCCTATATGTGCTATGGAATGAAAGAAAATCTAACATCAGTTATTTTCGCGCTTTTGGATGCAAATATTTTGTTTTAAACAACAACAAAGAACTTTTGGGCAAGTTCGACGCAAAATCTGATGAAGGTATTTTTTTAAAATATTCTATATCTAGTAAAGCGTATAAAGTTTTTAACAAAAGGACCCAAGTTGTTGAAGAATGTATACATATTTTTGATAAAACTAACCTGGATTCTTCAAATGACTTTTGTGAAAATAACTTGTTAGACTTAGAAAAGGGTGTTGAAGATATCTTCATTAAAGAAAAGGAAGAGCTAAATCAAGAGAAAACTTCAAATTCTCAACAAATTGCAGTCCAACAGAATGCTGAAACTGGACATCCATAAAACTCTGATTTACCAAAAGAGTGGACACCGCTCATGGTCACCCAAAAATTTTTATCATTGGTGATCCATCGCAAGGTATCAAAACTCGTTCCTCTCTACACAATATTTGTGGTAATTTAGCATTTTTTTCCAAACTAAACCAAAATATTTTGAGAAAATCAAAAACGATGGATTTGGATCTTGGCTATGCAAGAAAAGCTAAATCAATTTGAAAGAAACAAAATTTGGACTTTAGTCCCAAGACCTAAGGAACATTCCATCATCGGTACAAAATGGGTTTTTAAAAATAAAATGGATGAGAATGGAGTAGTTTTTAGGAACAAAACTCAATTGGTAGCCCAAGATTACAATCAAGAAGAAGGCATCGATTTTGAGGAGACTTTTGCTCCTGTGACTAGGCTTGAAACCATTATGATGTTGCTTGCTTTTGCATGTTTTAAAAATTCTAAACTCTATCAAATGGATGTTAAATGTACATTTTTAAATGTTTTATCTCGGAGGAAATTTTTGTGAAACAACCTCCAGACTTTAAAAATTCAGATTTTTCAAACCATGTTTACAAACTTACCAAAACTCTCTATGGTTTAAAACAAGCACCTAGAGCTTGGGATGAAAGGCTAAGCAAATTCTTGATTGAAAATGAGTTTTTAAGAGAAAAAATTGATACTACTCTTTTTATCAAGTCTCAAGAAAATGATATGTTAGGTGTACAAATTTATGTGGATAATATAATTTTTGGTGCAACTAACGAATCTCTTTGTAAAGACTTTGCTAAGTGTATGCAGCGAGAATTCGAAATGAGCATGATGGGTGAGCTCAACTATTTTCTCGGACTCCAAATTAAACAAACTCAAGAAGAAATCTACATCAATCAAGCTAAATACACGAGGAACATATTGAAAAGGTTCGATATGCTTAAAGCAAAACCTATGAAAACTCCAATGTGTCCTACAACAAAGTTTGATAAGGATGAAGATGGCATAAGTGTGGATGAAAAGCATTATAGAGGTATGATTGGATCTCTCTTATATTTAATTACTAGTCGTTCGGATATTATGTTTAGTGTATGCGTGTGTGTTAGATTTCAATCAAATCCTAAATAATTACATGTGACCGCAGTTAAGCGCATCTTCAAATACCTTTTAGGAACACAAAACCTAAGATTATTCTATCCTAGAGGAATAGCCTTTGAGTTATTTAGCTATTCGGATGCTAATTTTGCCGAATGCAAAGTAGAGCACAAGTGGTACTTGTCAATTCCTAGAACACTCACTAATCTCTTGGTTTAGCAAGAATCAAAACTCAGTGGCCTTGTCTACAGCTGAGGTTGAGTACATTATAGATGGAAGCTGTTGTGCACAAGTTCTATGGATGAAGTAACAACTATAAGACTATGGTTTTCACTTACAAAACTCAGTGGCCTTGTCTACAGCTGAGGCTGAGTACATTATAGATGGAAGCTGTTGTGCACAAGTTCTATGGATGAAGTAACAACTATAAGACTATGGTTTTCACTTAGATCATATACCTATCAAATGTGATAACATTAGTGCAATTAATATATCCAAGAACCCTATACAGCACTCAAGAACCAAGCACATAGAGATTAGACATTATTTCATAAGTGATCATCTGCAAAAAGGGAACATCGAACTTTAATTTATAGGCACAGATTACCAATTAGCGGACATTTTCACAAAACCCTTAACATAAGAAGAGAACTTGGTATGTTATGTGCTCCAATTTTATGATTTATATGCCATACTAATCATGTCTTTTCATTGCATTTTTAAGCATTTAATGTTCTTTTTTAAATGTGAAAATGTGTCGACACCACTTGGAAAAGTATCGACACAAATGTGTGTAGTGTTGACTCAAAGCTGTTTAGAAGAGGCCCTGTGAGAACAGTGTCGACCCATTTCTATTCAGTGTCGACACCTTTTGGTTTCCTGACTCTTGGTAAATTTGTGTCGACACCAAGCTTAATCGTGTCGACCCAAATAGCCGAATGTGTCGACACCATCTAAAAATGTGTCGACACCAATTCCCTAGTTCGATACCCACACTCAATACGAATCGTGTCGACACCAAAAATAATTTGTATCGACATAAATCGTTAAGTTTATATATAGACACGTCTGACCCGAACCGTCACATCGTTCCCCCTTCTCTCTATAAAGACTCTTCATCTCTCGCTCTTTTTTTTTTCTCAAATCCTGTGTCGACTCCTCATCTTCTTCCTCAATCCAAACTCAAATGCTTCATAATGCCGCCAAAAATGATGAAAAAAGGAGCAAAGAGAACCGGAGAAGAATCGTCTTCAAGCCCTAGAATGTCAAAACGGAAGAAGACGACCAAAACGACGACGGCAACAACGGCAACTACGATTCCAGAGAACGTAGCAACTTCTGAGGTAATCTCCTTCAAATCTCCAAAAATCTAACAATTTTATTTTTCTCATTCGCAAATCGTAAAGTTGTTCCCAGTCGATCCATAGACTTTTCATTTTTTGATTCTATAGAAATGAGATTCAGATATCTCTTTTCTAGCCTTGGGTGGGAAAAGCTACTTCAGATCAAAGAATCTCACTATCCCACATTGATTAAGTCTTTCTATGCATGCTTTTACATATCTTTGATTCCGACCACAACCATCACCACATGGGAGAATGGTAAAGACATTGTTTTGACCTCCTCCTCTTTGAACGAATTCCTTGGCATCTCCGAAGGGGATATTTGTGTTTACCATAACCAGAAACCTATTGAGGTTGAAGGATTTTTTTTTTCTAAATTTGTCAAAAATATTTTTGAAAATGATGATATCGACCCTTCCAAGCCCTTAGAGGCCAACTCTTTGAAATCGAAAATGCGCATCCTACATCACATGGTCAACCACATTTTTCTACCCCAGTTGGGAATATTTAGTGATGTTTCTTATATGCACATTTTCATCATGTGGTGTATCCTTGAGCAGAAAAACCTAGATTTAGGATTTTTGTTCATCTCTCACATACTCCACTCACACGGCAAGTCTAATTCCTCACTCCCACATGGGATGTATCTTACTCGTGTTTTTTGCCATTTTGGCATTGATCTTTCTGAGAAAAAGACTGTTGTCTTTTCTAAACACGACTTGTATGGTAGCTCCTCCCTCAAACATATGCAAATTGCTAATGTTGATGGTGTATGGACTACTACTCACCGTGGCACTCCTGCATCTGCTAGAACTCCCCCCTCTGCTCCTCGTGACATTTCATCTATTTCAATTGACCTTGATTCTCCTCCCATTCCACTTGTTGACATTCCTGGTCCATCCTTTGCTCCTCCTCCTCCTCCCACTTTCACTTCTGTTCCATCTGCTCCATCAGCATCATCCTTTGCTCCAGTCCATGTTGACCTCTCTAAAGTGGTTTCTTTATTAAATTCCCTATCCTCCAAAGTGACCCTCTTTCAAGCAAAAGTCGACAAAGACTTTTTTGACATGAATCACTCTGTTTCTTCTCTGTCTGAGAAAGTCAAACACCTTGATAAGATCAATCGAAGTCTCGAGAGAGATGTGAAAAATGCCACTGATGCCGAGAGTGCCCTATGCAAAACAATGGATGAAAACATTGCATCTATTGTCAATTGTAATAAGGCAATCCAATATTAAGTGCGAAAGGAGTATGACCAAGGTATTGTAACTGCTGTTCATGCCAACTCCCAGAAGGTGGAAGAACATCTAAAGTGGATTCAATAAGCTTGGGCTAAACAGTTTATAAGCCCAAGGAAATAAAAGAAGAAAAGACCGCCCGACTCAAAAGGAAAGCAGACCTGGCATTGGCAGCACACTATGAAGCCATGACCGTAGTTGAAGCTAAGGACGAACAAGCACGTGCAGCAAAAGAATATGCCTCAGCAAGTAAGGACAAAGCCAAAGCAAAGAAGGAATTCAAGCATTTCATGGATGATCAATAGCTCCATTTTTTTTAAGATTACAAAAGAAGAGAAAGAAAGAGGAAAGAAAATGAAGGTAAGTAAGGAAAGTAAGAAGTGAAGAGGAGAGAAGAGAAAAGGGAGAGAAGAAAAAGAAGTTCAAACATTTCTTTTTAATTTTTTTTTTATGAAGGTGAAGATGTACAAGTTTAAACAATTTTTTTTGAATGGTTTGTTAGGCTGTTTGAATGTTGGATGGTTGTTTTAAACACTTTTTTATGGATGAATAAATGCTTATAATTACATATGTGATTTGTTCATATGTCTATAAATGGTTATTCATTGAATGGGTTGGCTATGAATAGCTATACATGTGTTTTGATAAATGTTTGGATAAATCTCTTTACACATATTTGATGTATTGTACAAATGATAATAAATTCAGACTATTTCTTGATCATTTGTTGCAAATCATATTCAAAATGTGTACTATCATGTTGAATGAATGCCTAGTCATTTTAATTGCATATGTTGTTTAAGGCATATCGATAAGGGGAGAACCCTTGTTAAAAATTATTTTCAAATGTTTTCTAGAAAATGTTAATATGGTTGTAATCATCAAAAACTGGGAGATTGTTAGCCCAAGGGCTTTTTATTTTGATTTTGATGATTTTTATAATTCATTTTCTAAGAATAAATAGATTTAAATAGATAATATTTTATATTTCTAAAATGAAAGTGTTAAACACATTTTGAACAATTAAGTTGACACATTTAGCCAAAAAAATGACTTAATGCTCAAAAGGATTAAAACACTCGCATATTCTTAAATGAGAATATTTTGTATTGAAACTAATTGAAAAATAAGTCAAATACTTTTAAGGCAGAGTATACTTGAATCTCTTCAAGTGTGTCAACACCCTTTGATCAAATGGTTTGATACCCTAACATTTGTATGAAGTTGATCTTCAGGTATCAAAACGTTAGTGTCGACACAAACAAATTTTGTGCCAACACAAAAGAGCCGAAGCTCTCAGGACTCAAAAAAAGTTGACACAAATTAGTTTTGTGTCGACACAAAGCTGATCCTCACTTTTGATATCCGAAAATTTGGGTCAACATAAATGAAAATTGTGTCGACACAAAACAACCAAGGCCACCTGTAGATTTTGAGGTGTCGACACCAATTAAGGACGAGTCGACACAAAAGTCCTGAGGTTGCCTGAAGAACTTAGTGTCGACACCAAAGAAGTCATGAGTCGACACAAAGTGCCTCCTCTCATATTCGAAAGTACATTTGAGTCGACACCAACTGAAGATGAGTCGACACAAAAGAACCGAGACTTCCTGCAGAAATTCGTGTCGACACCAAAGGCAAGTTGAGTCGACACAAAGTGGTTCCTCCAGATGCTGAAGTTTCAAACGAGTCGACACCAGATCCAATTGTGTCGACACCGTAATGCTGGTAAGGTAGAGTGTAGAATTGTGTCGACCCCTCAGAATATCTGTGTCGACCCAACCACTTAAGGGATCCTGCCCTAGACATTTTGTGTCGACACCAAAGACATTTGTGTCGACACCTGCGATGAAAATTCAAACTCGGGACAGATCTCAACGGTTGAATTTTTGGCATTTATTGCTCCCACCTACCTCCAACGGTCATGAAAGCACAAGAGCTTATATAAGGAGTAACTTCTCAGCATTTACTCCAACTAAAGACCTTCATTTACTGTTCTTTTACTTGAATCAAACTCAAAAATCTCAAGCTCTCATTTATTGCTAAATCTCCAACTCTTGTTCCTCAACTTTCTTTACTTTCTCATTTATTGTACATCTTTTCTATAAAGAGAGTGAGTATTTCTCATTAATACTTCTCATTTATTGTAATCAAAAGTGAATCACACTTTTTCCTTTGAGTGAGTGAGTGAGTAAATCTCATTAAAGAAGAGTTCAAGAGAGATTAGAAGAAAATATAGACTTGTTTTCATAGAATCTTCTTCAAGCTGTTAGGCTTGTTAATGTGTCCGAAAGCATTCAGATTATTCAAGTGAAGTTTTGAAGATTGTAAAGGCTTGAAATACGCCCATAAAGTATTCTATATAGTGAAAATAGTCAAGGAAGAACTTGAAGAGTGGACGTAGGCTAAGATAAAGCCGAACCACTATAAATTCTTGACGTCTGGTTCTATCTCTCTATCCCTCATCTTTTAATATTTGCATTGCTTCAATATTTGCTTAATTCGCTTTATTTGATTGCAATATTAAAAGAGTTTTGAAAAAGATTTTAGATTGTTATTTATTTTTTTAAAGACCTAATTCACCCCCCTCTTGAGTTGCCTTGTTCTAACATAAGTCCAACAAATAATCCACCCATAAAGGGTTCGACTCGTAATCGCATCAAGCTTGGTGTCAAGCTTACTTGGAGCCGCCACCCCTGAGTCAACAGAAGCCAAGCCGAGATAGTTAGTCTGCCAAACTTAATAGCATGAAAGAGGATTGCATGGCCAAGCTTGACAACATTAATGAGAGTTGCATGCCACCAAGCTTAAGAATATTAATTAATGACAACGTGACCAATCTTTGCCTCAGGGAAACTCATTGTTGGACCCAACCTCCCTAAATTATGATACTATAATTATTACTCAGGATGTTAACCTTAATCCACTATGTAAAGAGGCCTCAACCTATTCTCAAATGTATATACAATCTCATCTAATAAAACACTACTGATATATATACATAGATCTCTACCACAAGAAAATTGATAATTAGTGACAATTAAAAATTATCATGAAATGTTTATTTTTTGTCACTAAAGACTTTTAGTGACATGAAATAAATCGTCATAGAGTTGTCATTAAAAATTCGTAGCTAAAAGTATATGGTGATAATTTATAGATCTTATCACAAAAATGTGTAATATTAGTGACGAAAGAGGTGTTGTCACTAAATAATTATTTTTTGTGATGATTTAATTTGTAACTAAATGTATACAAATGTTGAGACTAATCGTTACTAAAAATAATATTTAAAAATTAAAAAATTAAAAAATATAACTTTTAGTGACAATAAATGGTCGTCAAATTTGCTTATTTTTTAGTGACAATACTTTTTTCACTAAAAATCAAATTTAAAAAATCTATTTTATAAAATAAAATAATATAAATATCTAGTTTTTTTTATGATGAGAAATCAACTATGAATTAACCCGCACTTCTATGTCGGGATGATCAGTAATACTTTCACACTTAAGCACTAATTTTTTAGTATGGATGATGTGAGAGATCGATCATAAATATCTTTACACTATATATAACAAGAAAATTACAAAAGAATTGAGATCTCAAATGAATAAAAAACAAAGTCAAAGAGTAAATAGCACAAATCGAACCCTTTACAATTTTACCTTAATTTCAAAACTAACTCTAATAGTCTTAGAAAATTTTCCAAAATTTTTTCTAACTTTATCACAAATATTTTTAAACTAAAGATTTTTTTTAATTAAACAAATAATTTAACTTAGACAACTAATTAATGCACTTGTGCCTACTTTAATATAAAAATATAATTACTTGTCATTATATAGACTAACGTATTAAATTGAATAAAATTTTAGTAAAAATTTGCCACGTCAAATACAATTACATATTTTATGATAATAATTTTCATTATCACAAAGTTGGACTAATAAGATTTAATGATGCATCAAAAATATCGTCACTAATAACACCTTTTATTCACAATATATTTGTTGTTATTAAAATTATTGTCACCAATTTTTTTGGCACCAAACCAGGTTTTCCTCCATAATCCACACATTAGTGACGAAATTTATGTAACAGGTAAAAAATTATCATAAAAGCACAACGATATATTTGTGATAACAATTCGAATTGTCACAAAAAGTTGGTCTAGTGAGCTTTAATGATAAGTAATATATGTCGTCACTAATAACTACGTTTTAATCACATATCTAAGTTCTCGCAAAAATTATTGTCACTAATACTCTTTTGTTGCCAAATCTTTTTTCCCGCAACACGTTTAGTGGCAAATTTATGTGACAAATGAAAAATTGTCACAAAAATAGTGGCTTAACATTATTATTGAGAACTTGGACTCTTGACACAGAATACTTACTTTTAGTGACAATTTTATGTTTGTCATAATTCTTTTGTCACCATAGCTCAATTTTTTTGTAGTCTCTCTTTCTCTGTGTTTGTCATCTTCTCTACCTAAAAAACACTAACTTAGGCATCAGATGAGGTTTTTGGAAACTTTTGTCAGCTAGTGAGATCTGGCTCTGTTTTAAATTTTTGTAATTAAATATTTACATAGTAGTCTATTTGTCTGGTATTGATTTTTTGAGCTTAAGTGTTTGTTATATATGTGTGGTTAGTGAGCCCAGTAACTTTTTAGTATGCTTTGTTAGACCTATCTGTGTGCATAGATGTAATGCTCCCGTATCCGAGGCACGTGAACTCTACGTGATAATCCCAACTTTTCATAATAACCAATAGAACCTCTCTTAATAAAATCCAATTTAGGGTAGAACCTCCTTTATAGAAAACTCCTGAACTTTAAATTGTTTTCAAAGTTGTTATTTTCCAAAACTTTTAAAAAAATATTCTAAGTGTAATTCTCAAAAATTTCGACAGAGTTCCCTCAGTTTTTTGGACAATCTCAAATTATGTAACACCTCGATCCGGACCCAAGTAGTAACCATCTATATTGTAATAACCCAGCTCAAACCCTAGTATTAGCAACGGATACACAATGGGAACTTAGGTTGCTGCATGAATGAGAGAAACCATAGCTCAACCCAAAATCCTAAATTTGACCCGAAAATCCCAAAAAGATCAAGTACTCAGAGACAAAACCCTAATACTCGGAAAAGTCTCAGGACAGCAAATTAAGTAAATAACATAAAATATAAAATATAAAATTAAAAATTAAAAATTCTCATAATTATGGTAAAATGACTATTTTGCCCATAGTACAGTAAAAAGTCCTAAAAGTTTAAAATTTGACACATATATATCTAAAATCAGATATTTATATATAATTAATTAATAAAAAACAAAATAACAATAAAAATGACCAACTTATCCTTGCATAGCCGGCCACTTAGGGAATTGTGCCCAAAAAGTTATTTTTTGCCTTTTTAAGCTTAAAAATAAGAAAAAATATATAAATTAAACATTATTTTGACCCAATACTTTTTATATAAGTAATATACATAATAATATAATAATATAGGTAAAAAAAATAAACAAATAATTATTTAAAATATCTACACAATAAATAAGTTAAAAAGTCAATTCTAGTCAAATTAGCTTAATTTAACTTAAAAACCTACATCTATTTAATTAATTGCTATTAAAATTATGATAAATCATGAAAAGACTAAATTAACTATAAATACATTAATATAATTAGTTTTAGTAGGTTTAGATACCAAAAAGATACATAAAATTAATATTTTATGTATTTTATTGCACAAAATGGTACCAAAACCAAATTTAATCATTAAAATAATGCAAAAACTAACTTTTAAGCTTCCCCAAACAGCCCAGCTGAAATCCCACCTGCCATAATCTGAATACATATTTCTCAAATAGACAAACCACCCCATGCAACCAATGAAAATTTAGAAAATTAGAAAAAAGCCTTACACCCTAATTATAGAACCCACCAACTCTTTGCTTATAAAAGACAACCAAACACCCCCTTCTCCTCTTCATTTTCAGCAATACTAGAGGGAGAGACCAGATTTGCGAGCTCAAGTGTTCTCCAAGAGTTCGAGAAAAAAATGAGAGAAGAAGGAAAGAAAAAGGAAGGAGAAGCTAGGAAGGTTCAAGAGATGAGCTATAAAGCTAAGTCCTACTTTTCTTCAACCATTTGAGCATCAAATAAGGTAAGTAAATCCCCTAAAACCTTCTGATATCCATCTCTATAATCAATCCCAAAGATAAGAAACAAAGATTAACTCAAAAAATGCGTCGTAGGTGTGAATAGTAGACTGTTAGTGTAAGATTGAGCTTTGTATGTACTTGCATGTGAATATTTTTGAGTTTAATGGCTTGAATATGTTTTGGAATTTTGGTTTGTATGAGTATATGACATGCATGTAAAGAAAATACATAAAAAATGAACACAACATGAGCTAAGCTATCAAAACCCTAGATAACCTGATTTTTTAGGCTTACCAACTTTCTGCCACGAACTTTAAAATACCACAACTAATTTTAGAAACATTATCTTAAAGTGATTGTTATGTCCAGGCCTAGATTTTTGAGTTCTCTTTCATACAAAATTGGTTTAAAGTGATTTCGTTGGATAGAACTCCAGATATACCATTTTTACCAAAAAGTGTCAGATTTTAACTATTCTGAGTTTCAGACCCAAGAACTCTATGTTAGACTAAGAACCGAGCTTGGGTTAAAACATGAAACTTGTAGAGGACATGTTTATCTTATTGTCCACCAAAAAGGAGCCAAAAATATAAAATCTTGATAGGTCAAAACACTTCTCAAAGTCACTGTTGTGTTTTAGTGACTGACAGAGCTCTCTGTCACATCTTTTTGTGAGATCAAAAAACCTAAATTTTTAGTAGCCAAATCCAAAAGTGGTAAACATGAAAAATGTAAATAACATATTAAAATAAATACTGAGCAACAATCAATCCAAAATACACTTGGATGGTACCCCAAAGGTTTTGAGCATTTCCTGTTAAAAACCTATTCTGCAGACCCTTTTTAGGCTGACTGAACCTATTTTATAAATTAGCCAAAATCACTAACCTTTTCCAAACAACTTGCTTTAGCACAAAACATGAAACTTGTAGGGGACACCTTAAACTAAAACTTCACCAAAAATCAAATCATAGTCCTTGAATTGATGTCCCAAAACCGTGGCCAACTGAGATCCAAATTCTGTATTTTTCTCTGTAAAATGCTGAATAGTTTTCACTTAAATAAAATAAATGACCTTTTTGCCCTAGGATCTGACCTTAATGTTAAATATAAAAGTTGTAAAAAATATTTTTATCTAATTAGTGTTCAAAAATAAAAAATTAAATCCATGTCTAGGTACGTCAAAACACTGTCGCAACTTTAAAATTAACGATTAAACACTTACTTAAATTTGGCTAAGTACATGAGCGGCATGTTACTTTATGGAACTTGAGTATGTGGGCTTTATATGAACTTTGTGAGTAATTGGTGTATGAATTTAAGTTACATAAATTAAGGTTATGCTTTGTATGCTTGTACTTGATGCTTTAGCAAATTATATCATGTGCTATATCGTGTTTATATGCCATACTATAATTAATTGCATACGAGAAGCATATTGCACATTATGAGCATTTCTACATTTCATCTTGGGTTATCGGAGTCCCGTTCGTACCTTTCATTTTAGGTTGGGTCATTTAGAAATCATTCTTTCTGTGGTTTTGAATCTAGGGCGTCCCTGGTTGCCAAATTTGAAAAATGAAATGAAAGATTGTTTATTTTTAAAAGGGTGATTAGGCACCATGGGTTCGTCACTAACTTTAATTAGACTTTGGGTTGACACCTAACGAGTATCTTGATCCTTAAGGTGGGATCGGTTGGCCTGAAGTAAGAATGGGTAAAATTGGATAAAAGCCAGTCTCCACGCCGTTGCCATTGCATAAAACGGCTAAGGCATGTATCTAAGGTGAGGGTTTACCTTTCACAACGAGGCAACGATAGGTGCGGTAATCAATATACCGTTAAGTCTACTCTGTAATTCCCGACGTGGAATTCATGATGTTATTTTGGAAGTACATTGGGTTGGGCTACTGCATTGTATTCATCGGCATCACGCACTCGCACAATTATTCTTACATGTGCTTTCCCTATTGAAAATGATAAATTGTCTATCTCTTTGCCCTTAAATTTGTATTAGGTATTATACGATATGTATTATAGGATATTTTGTTGTGAGTTTGTTAGACAATTTAAGAAATTTACTTCTGGGCTCCAACTCATGATATTCGTGCCACAAGTGAAGAACAAGAATCATTTGAAGGAGGCGTGTTCGTTGAAGAAGAAGATTTCAGGAAATGGGGACAGTAGCAGGAGTTAGCCGACCTCAACAGTGCCGATTGAAGACATAGAATATTCACTTTTTAATCTTTTGTTCAGTTTTCCATAGGACATACTGTAACTTTTGTTGAATTTTCTAGATGACCATAATCATTAAGTATTTTGAACAAATTCTGAACCGTTAATTATAGAGTAATTATCATATGTAATTATGAATGCTCGACTAGAATATCTCTCTTATTTATAGTTACGTATGTCCTGACGTACCCGGAGGACGGGGCGTCACAATTTATCTGAAATCTGTTAAACTTAAATAACAGTTTATACTCAAGTTTAGCCTGAATTCCAACTTCAAGTCGAAATAAAAACTACTTACTGACTATTCATATTAATTTTCAGTACATCTACCTCAATCTCTAAAAGAATTGAACTATACAAAATTAAACCATACATGAACATTCATTAATTCTCATAATCATTACATTCAGCAAAAATTATTTCATCACTCTCTATATTTTACAATTGATTACATCTATTCAATACAAAATAAAAGTTACCTCTTCATTCTTTATACTCACACTATAATCAAAACCTGTCTGACACCTACTCTTATCAAAACCTGTAAATGTGTAAAACCAACAAATATGAGACGAAGCTCGTAAAATAATGACTAAAAATGATGTAATTCACGATATGTGAGGTATGAGAGAATGCAATTATGCTATAACAGCCAACACATTTTCATAACCAAACAAGAACTCACACACACACCCTTCTTGTTTTAAAGGAGTTATTCACCATTCACTCACTTATCGTAACATAACCAACTTCTTTCTTTCAATTTAATCATTTTCCTGTATATCATCTGTGTATCTTGCATCATTAAATTAAGTTTTTAAACCTGGTCTTTATTCTCATTATGTCTATGAGACCCGATTCCTTTCTATTTTGTATATATATATTCTCTACATGTTGTATATCGTTTTAGTTGTTATGGAAAAATATGTTTCTATATGTTTTATGCATGTGTTGGCTTAGATATGCATGTCGATTTTAATTTCGGTCCTATTGAACGTGTAGCAGAATGTTGGAAAAGTTTTTTGGGCAGGACCGCTCGATTCGTCTTTTAGACCGCTCGAGCGCTCTGTCTGGCGAAAGCCTAAAATGTCAGCTAGTGCATGGGAGTTTGATCCAAAGCTTTTCCTACAAGCTTCACTTTATACACAACCCAAAATATTTCCATTCTCTCTAGATTTTAGCTTTCTTCGGGCTTGAATCTTGGCTTTTCAAGAGTGAATCGGTGTTCTCCTCGCCAAGAGCTTCACGTTCATCCATCTGAAATTTCGTTTCAACGACTTTGATTTTTCGCCGATGGTTAAAGTTTCGAGTTTTAACTCTTAACAGGAGGATTATAGACTCTCTTGCATTAAAAACATGTTATAAGTTATTAAACGCATTTTTACTACGTTAAAATGCTATGTGTGTTGGGTTTTCATGTTAAAACCTTGTTTGGTTGGGAAAAATGTCACGCCCCAAACTCCGGACCACATGAAACACCCACAAACAACCATTTTGATAGCAAAAAACGTTTATAAAAAGCCACTACTGAGGGTTTAATTAAAACAAAGAGAAGCTCAACAAAGCATAAGCCAAAAATTCTTCCTCGAGGCATGAACATTTGCTTTGAAAGGATAAAAACCGCATTAGAACCAAAAGAACAACACCCAACCCAATGTTTTACTCACATGATAAGAAATCATGTATACATTAAATATAACGCCCTCAGGCTTATAACATAGGGTTTCAAGACAAAAGCATGTAAACAATACATGATTCAAAGAAAACAAAAGAAGACTACATGTCTTCCACCCGAACCGGCTCCTCTGGGTTAACCTGTGTTATCATAAGCACCTAAAAAATATTTTTAAATCCCACACCATGAGCCAAAACTTAGCAGTAACTAGACAAACATGAAATAGAAGCTAAACATGCTAGCAGAGTAATATGTATGTTAAGACTCACCCGAGCCTAAAAAACAAAACGATATAAGCATAAATACGACAGTGCCCCATATGCAATCATCGACTCACATGGGCCTCACATGCAACACAGGTATATCTCACGAGCCCCAGAAACAGTTCTATCAAATACGTGATGATTCATACGCAATACGTGCCACCCACACAACGCAACACATGCAACTCTTACCAAGCAACACATGCTATCCGCACAATGCAACACATGCAACTTCTCGAGTTCTCACCAAAGGACCAATGTACGCACCAACTAATGCCATGTTAACCAGAGTTAACATATATCGGATCGTTAACCAGAGTTAACGTATGTAACACACGCATCACATGCATCTTCACGGGTTTTTACCGTAGGACCATATACGCCCCTCATTATGTATCTTCACGGGTTTTCACCGTAGGACCATATATGCCCCTCATTATACAGCTTTAAAACCAGAGTTTTAAAGCTCAAAAACATCTTCACGAATTCTCTCCGTAAGACCAATATACGCCCCTCATTATGCATTGTTAACTAGAGTTAACAAATACCACCCACGCAACACACATCTTCACGGGTTTCCACCGTAAGACCAATATACGCCCCTCATTATGCATTGTTAACTAGAGTTAATCCATGCAACCCATACAACCCATGCATAAATAAAACTAGACTTTTAGATACACCAAGACCACATATCCGTCCTACAACATGCATGATTAAAATTAAAGTTTTAAGTGCACAAACCACGTATAAATACTACATTTCACATAGCGACACCACTCTCCACATAACCCGTCACGACATCACATGCCACACACCCGATATTCCCTCACCCGAACGACCAACAACCTACAAAACGAAACCTAACCCGAAGGCCAACTCCAAACCTCCCACAACACGATTTTTCATAAACTTTTTACAAAATACCATCTTTTTTCAAAACCTCCTTTTTAGAAGAAGAATCAAAACGCAAACACGTCGCACACCCAACAACGTATAAACACCATGTTTAACAAACCCACGGCACTCCCGAGGACGACATCAAAACATAAACGAACCCATAGAGCCACAACACGACCACCCAAAGCAACAAAATAGGCCCCAATAGCACTTCAGTCGATTGAACCCCATAATTTAGTCAACTGAAAAGCTACTAAAAAAGAAACATAAAGCCCAAACCTAGGTCAGTCGACTGGATCATCACCTCCAGTCGACTGAAACACCCTAGAGTCGACCCAGTCGATCCAGTCGACTGAACCACTCAGTCCAGTTGGCTGGACCACAGCGAAAACGAACCCTAGCTACTGGAACAACCCTTTCAAACCTAGAATTGAAGCATTCAAACTCCCTTTCGACACCCTCGGACATACCCAAGCCCAAAACTACTAAGAAACATCGAAAAAAACACCTCGAAAATCTATTTCATCCAACCGAAAATAACCAAAAATGATTTTGAACCAAAATCCAACTTTTCGAAACATAAATTAAATTTTCATGCATTTTTAAACGGTAAAAATACATACAATTACACATAACACCCTTATAAGATATGAGAGTCTTGGATCCTACCTCGATGAGTCAAAAACTCGATACCTCGAATCACGTGAAAAAAACCAACTTCGTCGGTGCTAAATTCTGTCTGAATAAACGCATAGCCCCATGTACCGATAGCAAAGATCAGCTATCAGATCGTCGAAAACTAAGCCCCGGGCTCCTGAAAAGTTAGAGAGAAGGCAAAGCTTTCTATGCTTTCAAAGGCTAGAGAGAGAAAAATATCCAACAAAATATCTAAGGGCTGATATTTATAGGCCACGAAAATATATATATATTTTTTTGAAATTCACTCCACAACGCCCAATGGCCCTGGTAACCAACCCCATATGCATATCTATACCCGATCATGTATAAAACGCATATAAACATGCAATTTTAAAACAATAAACAATGCGTCAAAACCTCACAAAAATCAAAACGGGTTAAGGTCTCACAATAAAATTATGTTTTCTTATCCTAAGGTATATTACAAAGTTGGTGGATGTGTATACGAATAATTTTCAAGGAATGAGTTTTGAAAACCGAAAGAGAATGTGATTTTGTTGCGAAAACATGGTTTTTGGTGTTTGAAATTAACCCCAGGAGTTGAGTCTTGGTTTAAATGGCCCGGTGGAGAGGGCGAAAAAACATTTTCAAAATGTTAGCTGATATCCATAGGTATATGGATAGCGTTGTTGCGTGACTTAGACTTTTGTACATAGTTGTGTGCGTAAAAATATTTCAATAGTCGTGTTATGTGTCTTTTTAATAATTCTCTAGATGTACCGTAGCAATGTGTGTATACGTGAGTCTTAATTGCTACTCAGTGAAAGTCTAAAAATTTGCGCAAGATAAGTGCTTCGCTCCTTTGGGTTAGTTCTCGTAAATGAAGTGTTTGTCTCATTGGGAGGCATTTGTTATTGAGTAACGTATAAAACTTGCCATTATCTAGCGGGTCATTAGATGCCCTGGACCTAGGCTAATGGACGAGAGTTTATAGTTGTTACCTTTATCCCCGGTGAGATAGAGTTGGTATATAGGAATCATTGACGGTTGTAGAAACCAAGTTAGAACATAACGTGTTGTTTATGTTTATTAAACTATTAGACGTTATTGGATTATATGAAAACTTGTGACTTGAGTATGGAAAACCATTTGAGACTTGTGTAGTCGAGTTGCTAGTATAATCCGTGATTGCATATTATGTTTTAAATTCATAATAGTCTATTCCTATTGGGCTTCGGCTCATGTTATTGGATTTCAAACATTTCTTGTGAAAAAAATCATATAGCTTGATCTTGAGAAGCCCTGAAGGGAGGTGAAAGACAAAACCTTTAGTTTTGTTGTACGGTTGTTCATGTCGTTTTTGCTATTAGTTCATGTAATATTCGTACCATGTTTAGTACTTGAACAAATATGTTTTGTAAGCCATGAGACCTTAATTTTGATGTTTGCATGGTTGTATGACGATAAGAGAGGTCATGGGTTGGTTGTTATTTTTCAGGTTTGTATGTTGTAGTTATCACCCAGTTGGTTTCAATGTTGTAACAGTGATTTTCGGTTGGTTTTATGTTTAATGTTAAACTATGTATCTCGAAAAGAGTTTTGGACCTTATTTTTTTGTATGTTTTAGAATGCTTGGTTGTTTCCTTGAAGAGCTTCAAAAGGGTTTAAAAAGGTTTAAGTGCTGGGTATTAAAATTGGGTTCTAAAAAAAGATCCAGATCTAGACCGCTCGATGGACTGCTCGAGTGCTCTATCAAGCGGTCAAAATAAATATTCTGTTTTTGTTCTCAAGTGAAAAATTAGTGGGTTGGCAGGGACCGCTCGAGCTTTCTTTTGACCGATCGAGCAGTCTGGGCAGATTTTAAAATTTTATTTTGTTTTGTTTTAAAAGCTTAGCTCTTGGGGACCGTGACTATACCTTTTTGGGTTCTTCTTTTCCTCAATGCAAAGCCGTGACTATACCTTTTTGGGTTCTTCTTTTCCTCAATGCAAACCCTCGAAGGTGCTTTTATCAAAGATTTCAAACCAATTTTGACTTTTTTTTAAAATCATTTGGGTTTAGGTGGTTTTGATGGATCTCAGTATTCCAAATAAATTTTTCTTGGGCAATTAGCATGACTCGAGTTTTGGGGCATAACAACGTCATTTTCTTTTCTCATTTTAACTTGTTATTGTTGGAGGCAAACTGCCAAAATCATTGATTTGTAAACGCTTTTTTGAAAAAAAATAAAACTGGACGGACAATCACCAAAACATGCTCCAGATAAAATTTTTTAATATCGAACGATCAAAATAAAAATTCATGCCACCACAATTAATTCAAATGAATACATTTTGGTCGATTCTCTAACTACGAATTTTGATTCCCGAGTTAAAACTCTGGTCAGACCGTCTACTGTATTCCCGATGCGATTCCCAAATGTAGTACGTGCTACAATCCTTCGAGAACTGGTACCGGAAGAACCTGATCAACCTTAGTCTTGATAGACGACTTATGAATTTGGTTCAGCATACCCTCAAATTTATAGGGTTACAATAGGGACCTGTGTAGTAATTATGACTTAGACTTCTAGTGCAACCAGATACCTATCTAGTGGTTTCTACAAATATGTGAACCTCTCAGTGATTTCTGTAATTATAAAAAAATTTACAGCGATTTCTGCAATTTTTATGAATTACTAAATTATAGTTCACACCACTAAAGAACTGTAACTGCATTCTTAGCCGTAATCTCAAGATCAATTTGTATTGAGCTCCTATTATTATCTCCCTACGTTAAGATTCTCGATACCCGCTAATTAAATTTAATTAGTGATAGTTTAATTTAATCAGTATCTTTAAAATTTCTTAAACCATTCCGCTTAACTTATTTGACCGCCAGATAATCAAATCCATCTACAAGGTTTGGCCTGGTCAAAACTTAAAAACTTTCTTAAGGGGGTATTGTCAATCCCAAACAATCGAGACGTGAATTCCATCAATAATTAATATTCACCATATAATTAATACCGCTATCCAACTCACTGGGACTATAGACTCATAAAATATCGCACCCTTTAATGAATTAAAATAACGAATATTAAATATACGCAAATAACAATTATTTCAGAATTAAGAGTATAAACACTCATAATAACCTTAGAGTGTGAATTAATTTATATAGTCAATATAAAATTAATTACCCTAATGTGGTCTTATTCAATACACAAAGTGTACTAACACAGCGAGTCAGAACAATAGACGACGCTATTATCTGTTTTTCGTAACCAAGATAGGCCTAATAAAACTATGTGCTACAGTTGTACCGATGGTATTTTTATTTCCATCTAAACTGTAAACAAAAACTTATATTATGTAAGAACCTATAATCTAGTATTCTGTATGCAAGCCGTACTCTCCACACCAGATTAAATATTGTACAGAATAAAGAACAACCATGCATGAGATTAAAGAAATAATATTGCATACATTACTCATTAAGATTCTCATAAAATAAAAAAATAATTTTATTAAAATTAAATTAAATACTAAAATCAAAATAAATTCATAATTTTTAGTATATAGCCCTAACAATCTTCCACTTATACTCAAAACCATGCTGCCACACATCTGACTCCCATACCCTCTACATGACTATCAAAAGTTTTAGTCGGTAAGCTCTTTGTAAAATGATCTATAAGGTTGTTACATGATGTAATCTTAATCACAACAACATTAACCCTCTGTACAATATCTCGTATTAGGCGATACTTACGCTCAATGTGCTTTCCTTTCTTTTGGACTTTTGGTTCTTTCAAGTTTGCAATCGCTTTGCTTTATCACAATAAAGTGTAATAGCCGATTGAACTAAATGCACCACATCTAAATCCAACAGGAAGTTTTTGAGCCAAATGGTTTCCTAGGCTACTTCAGAAGTTTCCACATAATCGGCCTCCATGGTAGAATCAACAATGCAGGACTGCTTGATACTCCTCCAACTAATAGCTCCACCTCCTAAGGTAAACACATATCCTGATGTAGACTTACGAAAATCTTTGTCTAATTAGAAATCTGAGTCTGTGTACCTTAAGGGTACTAGACTGTCTGTCTGGTAAACCAACATATAATCTCTAGTCCTTTTCAGGTATTTGATTATAATCTTTACTGTAGTTCAATACTCCTGTCCTGGGTTAGACTGATATCTGCTAACCAAGCCAACAATAAAGTAGATGTCAGGTCTAGTGCAAAGCATAACATACAATAAGCTTCCTGTTGCCAAAGCATAAGGAATTATCTTCATCTTCTCTATCTCGTCAGGTGTCTTAGGACACTGGTCCTTAGATATAGTGATTCCATGCCTGAAAGGAAGAAATTCATTTTTTAGAATCTTGCATGCTAAAACGAGTAAGGATATCATCAATATACTTTACTTATGATAAGTCCAACATCTTTTATTTTTGATCTTGGAAAAGCTTGATCCCAATGATGTGACTGGCTTCTCTCAAGTCCTTCATATCGAACTGTCTAGATAACTATACTTTAACCAAAGATAACACTCCCACATCATTTTCGATGAGCAAGATATCATCTACATAAAGTACTAGAAAGACCACCATGCTTCTGTCACGCTTCTTATGCACACAGGACTCATCTAGATCTGATCAAAATCATAAGACTTTATGGCTTGATCAAATCGAGTATTTCAAGACCTTGATACCTGCTTAAGTTCATAAATAGATTTTTTAAACTTGCACAACATATGCTCTTGACCCTTTGCAATGAATTCGTCTGGTTGTACCATATAGATACACTCGTCAAGACTTTTATAAATAGATTTCTTAAGCTTACACAACATATGCTATTGACCCTTTGTAATGAATTCGTCTGGTTGTACCATATAGATACACTCGTCAAGACTTTCGTTAAAAAAAACTGTCTTGACATCTATTTGTCATATTTTTTAATCGAAATGAGCCGCAATGGATAAAAGAATCCAGATAGACTTAAGCATGGCAACCGGCGAAAAAGTTTCTTCATAATCGATCCCTTCTTTCTAAGTGAACCCTTTTGCAACAAGCCTAACTTTGAAGGTTTCAACCTTCTCGTATGCTCATCTCTTCCTCTTGTAAATCCACTTGCATCCCATGAGTTTTATCCCTTCGGGTGGTTCTACAAGTTCTCAGACCTAATTGGAATACATAAATTCCATCACTGAATTCATAGCCTTTTGCCAAATATTTACATCTTTGTCCTAAAGTATTTTATTATAGTTACAGGGTTCAGTATCTAGTTCTGCCGGGATCATATCAAAAGACTCTCCCAAGAATATATACCAATCAGGTTGATAAACAACCCTCCCGCCATGACGAGGCACTACCTGTGTTTGTGTATTAGTAGTAATACGCTGTGCAGAATCTGATCTCTATGCACAATTACCCACATGCTCGTTAGGCATGTTAATAGTAACACCCTCATCATGATCTGCATCTGTCCTAATAATCCTCCCATTACGACGAAATAATGGGATATCAGTGACATGGGTTCATCTTCCGTTCTATTGGTATTTTCTCTCATTTATTCGAGAATAATATTACTTTTGAACCTGTGGTCCATAATATAATCTTTTTTCAAGAATCAAGCATTTATGCTAATAATAACCTTATGATCCTTAGGATTATGAAATAAACCACCCTTCGCTCCCTTGGGATACCCGACAAAGAAATAGATTTCTGTTATCGGTTGCAACTTACCTGCGTTTCCTTTCAGCACATGTGCTGGACACCCCCAAATTTGAATATATCTCAGACTAAGCTTACGTCCGGACCACAATTTTGTGGGAGTAGAAGGTACTAACTTAGAAGATATCAAATTCAGAATATAAGTTAATGTCTCTAATGTGAGTTCCCAAAATAAATCGGGTAATCCTAAATAACTAATCATTGACCTTACCATATCTGTAAGAGTCATATTTCTTCTTTCTATTACACCATTTTGTTGCGGAGTGCCCGGTACAGTTAACTAGGGTATATTTCTTTCTGACGACAAGTAGTCCCTAAACTCTCGAAAGAGGTACTCCCCACCATGGTCGGATCATAGTGATTTGATACTTTTACGCAGACGCTTCTCTGCCTCCGCCTTGAATTCTTTGAATTTCTCAAAATATTCAGACTTACGGTGTATCAGGTAAATGTATCCATACCTTGAGTAGTCATCAATGAAACTGACGACTACTTAAAGCCACCTCTAGCCTGTATTGTCATAGGACCACACATATCAGAGTAAACAAGTTCCAACGATTTTTTAGCTATATAGCCTTAAGTCGAAAAGGACCATTTAGTCATCTTACCTCTAAGTAGGATTCACAGACTGAAAGTACCTCTACTTTCAATGAACTCAGAAATCCATCTTCTACCAATCTATTTATCTTTTTTAGATTAATATGACCCAAGCATAAGCGCCAAAGAAACATTTAGTTCATTAAAGAATAAAACTTTCTCTTATATGGTAAATTAGATGTGTTAGTCAATTTAATTAGTTATAGTGTAAGAGAGATAAGAGATAACATACAAATCATCCACCAATGTACCAGAACAAATAAAACGTTTATTTTTCTTAATAACCACATAGTCGTTAAAATAAATAGAATATTTGTCCTTTATTAAATTAGAAATCGAAATTAAATTTCTTCTAATAGAAGATACATAAAGACAATCTTTTAGGAGTAAAATCCTATCTCCACTAAAACTGAGAGTGACATCTTTTAATGCAACTACTACTACCCTGGTATTATTACCCATATATAGGTATATTTTTTCATAACTGAGTTGTTTGATTTCCTAAAAATTCTGCAAAAAATTACAGACATGATTAGTGTCTCCTGTATATACACACTAGGTATCAGTAGATAGCACCACTAAACATATTTCAACCACTACTGAATAAAAATTACCTGGTTTGTTCTGCTTATTGAGAAAAATCAGACACTGCCTTTTCTAATGCTGAAACTAGTTACAATGATAGCGCTTGCCTCTTAACTTTTTCACACCAGCTTTTGGTCCCCTAACTTCTTTTGAACTTGTGCCTCCTTGTTTCTGAACATTTTTTTTTCTTCTTACCTTTTGGCTTAGAGGAAGAACTTTTTTAAGCTATAGGCACAGAACCTGAATTCCTAAAAACACCCTCGTCTGCTTGAAGTTCTTTAAGAAGTTCTGCCAATGAAAAGTTGAGCTTATTCATGAAATAGTTCAGGCAGAACTGCTTAAAGGTATCAGGCAGTGATTGAAATATGATATCAACCTGAGTTTTTTGTCAATTTTAGCTCTTAGGATCTTCAGTTCATTCAGAAAGCTGATCATCTTCAGAACATGATCCCTAACTGGGGTGCCTTCAGCCATGCTTGTATTCAAAAGAGATTTCATGGCCACCTACTTAGCAGCACGATTTTGATCCCCAAACATTTCTTTGAGGCTCATAATCATGTCATAGGCACTAGGCATAAACTGATGTTGATGCTGCAAAACATTTGACATAGAAGCCAAAATGTAATAGTAGGCCATCTGATCAGCTTTCTGCTACTTCTGATGGGCCCGAGTTTCCTCAGCAGTTAAGACAATGTCCAAATTTCTTTTCCAATCTACATAGTTTGGTCATGTTAGTTTGTTTTCTTTGAGTATTGAAACGAATGAATTGAAAATCATTTTAATCATGAGAATCATATAATTAAAAAATATCATTAATTATGACGAGCAAAATTTTAAATTTATTTTAATTTGGTTCCTTCTACCATTTTAAAAAAAATTCGCTAGCAACCTGGTATCCTATGAATAATACGCCTCGATGGGAGGATGTCAACTGTCCATCGCTTGTCCAAACAGGCCAATTCTTATAAATTTTACTATCTAGGCAACTGACCCTACCAAGTAAAATTAAATAGTTGACATAGTTTCGATCTAGTAGATAATAGCAGTGACTCAGATGGAGAGAATACTATTATATTCAGCTAAGTGTTAACCACCACTTAATCTCAAATCAATCACTTCGTAATAAACTCTTTAGATAGAGAAGTGATTTATACTAACAATTATCCATAATTATCCCTAAAAGAGGTTTGTACAGGCAATACCACAATTAATCTGTCCAATGGGGAGGAAGGCCTTTCTGCCAACACGTAAAATTAATTACATCGCCTACAAACTGGTGATGAAGATCGCGAAATTTATCTGTGAATAAATTCTCTCTCTTACTTAGATTTTTAAAATATTTTTTAGAGTTATAAAAATCTCTTTAATTAAAATAAATTTATTAATTTCGAAAACTATACGATCTGAAAGAATCCAAAATATCTTTCTGTGTACACGATTATAAAGATTCTAGTTTGCCAAACAATCTTTTTGTGTTTTAATGTGTAACAAATAAAATATCCAATGAATACACAATTTTTTCTTTAGCTTTTTAGCTAAGTTAGTAATTAAAGGCATTCAATTATTTTATTTTTACGTCACACATTTTTTGAAAATAATAATTTATTAAAATTAAATATTTTTCTATTTAATTAACTCAAAATTCGAATTTAATATCCATGTTTTTTCAAGATATCCGATTTAATAAAAAAATTATCTTAAACTTGTTATTTTGTAAAAAAAAATATCTAAAAAAAAATTATTTAATTAAAAAAAACTTAATTTTATTTTTCTTTACAAAATATTAATTAAAATTGAATTTTCTCGAATTAATTAAATTAAAAAAAATAAAATAGATATATATCATCCACGCAGTTTAAAAGAATATAAATGCAAGATATGTGTATATCCCATTTTATGTTTAATCAAACAGAAACTCTGATGAGTTTCGGTTTCCTACTCAAAGATAAGCTGTAATCATTCAATCCTTTTCTGACTCAGCTTTCGGAATCCAGATTGCATCAGAATTTCTTAATATGTTATACATATACAATACTCCCGAGCCTCGAACATACCAAAAATCACGAGCCAAACAGCCCCGAACCCGCCACCACCACCGCCGGTCCACTAGCGCCGCCAACGCCACCGCTGCAACCACTTCAGGTAGATTTTGCCACTTCTCCCGAACTCTGTTCTCGACGTCGTTTTTACTGAAAAATATCTCAAAAAATACTATTTTTTTGTAAAAACTCCGGTTCAAAAATAGCTCAAAAAATAGTTTTCGATGGCCGCCAAACACAGCACCGCCGCTGCCCTCCGCCACAGCCCCTATGCCGCCGCCCGTTTGGGCTTGTCCCATGGTGATTTTGACTCCCGTTTCATCCCAGTTTTAGCATTGATATCCAGCAACATGTTGAGAGCTCATGGCCGCCGCCGCTGCTGGCTATTCCAGCCACTGTTTGGGCCTATTTTTGCCACTATTTTAAACTATTTTAAGGTCTATTTTGCTGCTATTTTATATCTAAAAATCTACTCAAAATTTGTTCAAAAAAAACGGCAAAAAAAATCAAAAATAGCCCTGGTTTCCATCACAAGTGCCGCCGCCGATGGCAATTTTTTCCAACAAATTTTTGCTAATTTTTTAAACCCCTTTTTTGTTGCTGTTTTTTATGTACAAAATCTACAGAAAAGTTGTCGAAAAAAACTATTGTAAAACTATGAAAAAACTACCGCGATCTGTGGTCCTAAAATCTCGAAACCACCGCCGCTTGTTGTTCGTGTTCTTGTACATTCAAACATGTTCTTAAATATTCTAAATAATATTTAAAAATAAATAAAAACATTCATATCGAAAACCTACGTCCCGTAGACTCACATTCGAATTAGAAAACTTAAACTATTGCGATCAACCCTTGTGATTAGAAAAATAATTATAATAATTATTCAACCATTCAATCAAACATGAATAAAATAATGATCATAAAATCAAAATTAAAATACCAAAAAAATAAAGTTAGCACAGTTCTAAATCTACCCGATCACTCGATTAACCGTAAACAAAATCAACCTTGCTTTAATACCAATTGTTGGAGGCAAACAACCAAGATCATTGATTTGTAAATGATTTTTTGAAAAAAATAAAACTGGGCTGGTAATCGTCAAAACAGATTCCAAATAAAATTTTTTGATGTCCAACGATCAAAATAAAAATTCCTACCACCACAGTTAATTCAAATGAATACCTTTTTGTCCATTCTCTAGCTACGAACTTTGATTCTCGAGTTAAAACTCTGGTCAGACCTTCTAATGTATTCTCGATGTGATTCTCGAACATAGGGTGGGCTACGATCTTTCGAGAAACTGGTACCGACAGAACCTGATCAATCTTAGTCTTGAAAGACGACTTATAAATTTAGATCAACCTACCCGCATAATCATAGGGCTATAGGAGAGATCTGTAGAGTAATTACGAGTTAGACTTCTAGTATAACCCAAATACCTATCTAGTGGTTTCCGCAAATATACAAACATCTCAGTGGTTTCTATAATTATGAAAACCTTCCAACGGTTTCTACAATTTTCATAAATTACTAAATTATAGTTCACACCACTAAAAAATTGCAACTGCATTCTTAGCCATAATCTCAAGACCAATTTGCATGGAGCTCTTGTTATTAAATACTTAACTCATCTCCCCAAATTAAGATTCTCGATACCAGCTAATTAAATTTAATTAGTGACAATTTAATTTAATCAGCATCTTTAAAATTTCTTAAGCCATTCTACTTAACTTATTTGACCGCCGAATAATCAAATCCACCTGTAGGGTTTGGCCCGATCAAAACTTATAAACTTCTTTAAGGGGGTATCATCAATCCCGAACAATCGAGACGTGAATTCCGTCAATAATTAATATTCACTATATAATTAATATCGCTATCCAACTCACCGGGACTATAGACCGTAAAAGATCACACCTTTTAATGAATCAAAATAACGAATATTAAATATATGCAAATAATAATTATTTCAGAATTAAGAGTATAAATACTCATAATAATCTTGAGATGTGAATTAATTTATATAGTCAGTATAAAATTAATTACTCCAATGCGGTCCTGTTCAATACACACAAAGTGTACTAGCACAGCAAGTCAGAACAATAGTCAACGCTATTATCTGTTCCCCATAACCAAGACAAGCCTACTAAAACTCTTTACTACAGTCGTACCGATGGTTTGTCCATTTCCATCTAAACTGTGAGCAAAAACTTATATTCTGCAAGAACCTATAATCTAGTATTCTGTGTGTAAGCCGTACTCTACACACCAGATTAATACTGTACAGAATAAAGGACAACTATATATAATATTCAAAGAATGATATTGCATACATTGGTAATTAAGATTCTCATAAAATAAAAAAATAATTTTATTAAAATAAAATTAAATACTAAAACCAAAATAAATACATGGCTTTTAGTATACAGCTTTAACAGTTATACCAGCACAAACCCGACATCCCAACATCAGTAAATTAATCATCACAACTTCTCACTTTGTGATCTAGTCTATATATTGTTTTTACCAGGTTCCTGCGTTTTAATTAGCACTTAATCCATTTCATTTGACCATGAGATTGTTAAATTCCCATTTATTCATTTGCATTCAAATTTCATCCTCTTTATTTTCGTGGCACGTTCTTTTAAAATTAATTTTCTTTTATTTGTCTCATTACTATTCTTCATTAATCATTTGGCTTTTCTTTTCTCAAATTCATTTATTTCATTTATCATCTTCCTTTTCATTCATTCCATACATTCTGTTAATTCATCATAGAACCGATACCACAACACTCACAGTCGTGAAACCAAAGCTCAAATTTTCGGGGCTAACCCGATGGGAAAGACACACTGCTTGCGCAAATTTCTAATCTTTCACCGAGGAGCTGTTCAAACTCAACTTATTCAACACCATCAAGCGTTTATGGTTTCCCTGAGAAACACCAAGGGAAGGGCAACCTAAACTTAGATTTACAAGAACTAACACGATGGGAACGGCACCCAGCTTGCGCAAGTTTTTAATTTTTCACCGCGGAGCTGTTTAAGCCGAATTCATTCACATACCACGCCAATTTCAATTTCCCAAAGGAATACCTCTAGATGCGTCCTAATACCACACCATTTTTGGTTTATCGAAGGAATACCCCGAGAGGCGTCTCGATACCAAGCCATTTCCTTCATCCGTTGCATTATTTCACTTTCAATTAAATATCGTAAGTTTCGAATACATTTTGATCAATCCATCTTTAATCCCCAAGTTACATCATTCAACATATAAAGCGATCTATCTTTCCATTTTAATAATGAAAGTCTCACATATAAACCCAGCATGGTTTCTCCTATCAGTTAACTTCACTTCATTTCATTTTTAGTCATCAATTCAATCGTAACTTCTTAATTCATTAAATCACAAAACGAAGCATGTTTCTTCATCAATTGTTTATCAAATCATCCAACGTTTAGTTATAAATCTAACTATAACCCATAGTTCATTAAATCATGAGGCCGTAGCCAATAGTCATAAGTTTCACCTTCCACATTCATCCAATTTTTATGAACCAACGTATTTTTCTCATAAAATCAAACTTGGTAAACAAGAAGTTTGTTAAAACCTTCATAATCCTCCCAAATTCATCAATTCAATTATCGATTTATTTCACAAATTACAAATTCACAAATTAAATGGTTCCAATATTTACCCAAAGTCCTGTTTAATTACATTTTTTCATTATTACAAGACCACTCATCAATTCATAAAGTTAAGTTATGTTCATTACTCAATTTCTCCAAATAATGAAGATTCAATGGATTAAGCTATACATTCAACACAACATCAAGCTTTCTAGCTTCAATTACCATTTAAGTATCCCAATACTTCATCAATTACATATAGCAATATAGTATTTCATTTTAAAATTTCTAGCATAAGATCCTCCAATTCATATGATTAATCTTCAAATTTCTCAAATTCCAAGAAGCATCAATTCATTCTATATATTCAATCACAACTCGAATTCTTCTTTAAAATTCAACATGATATAAATACACATCCCATCACAATTTAAATAAAACCGACACAATCCATTTCATTCACCAACCTAAGTATCAAATACCACCTTAGAAAGATTTAAACCCATTAATTCATTTCATTTTCTGGTAATCTAGATTTTTCAACAATCCGCACCAATATATATATATATATATATATATATATATAATTCTCACATTGTGAACTTAGGTAGGGTGTTAAATTTTCAACTCATCCAATAGCAAAGTACAAAGTTCTACCTCGCCCAAGTTAATCACTTAATTTGATCAACTTCTATGTAATTAATGTCTTATTCATTCTTATCTATTCCAAAGATTGTAGATACGACATGTACTTCCCAAGGGTAGGGATATACTCAAGGTTCAACCTACACATAATCTTGATTCCACATAATAATATATATTTTTGTTAAATTTTAACATGTCCAAAGATAACACCATAATTTAATTCTAATCCATTAATCTAGTTAATTTCTGGAGAACTAATATAGTATAACCACAAAAGTAAGGAATTCTATCAAGATTTACCGAACCTTGAGATTAAGTTCAAATTTTAACCTCTAATTCTTATTTTGTTAAATTGTATGGATTAAGCACCATATAAAGGTTCCGACTTCATCATTCTTTCCAATGACCATTAACCCAAACCAACTAAACTAAGATTTTACCATAAGCTTTACCGAATCTCTAGATTAAACTAGGAGTTCAAATCTAGGGTAACAAGTTTTCCCAACTTACAAGGTCTAAGTGACTCTTAATGTAATACCCCAAAAATAAATAAATAAATAAATTAAAAATAAATTAAAAATAATAAATAATACTAATATATATAAATATATATATGTATATACGCATATACAAAATCTTTGACATAAAATTTGTAAGGAAAAAAACAGATTGGTTTTATCTTGGTGTTGAAAGAGGAAATTGTTCAATCAAGGGGCGTTGAAGGTGGGCTGGGGATGGAAGATTTTTGATTTGTAACCAAAAATAGGGTAGGTTGGAGCGTAAGGTGTGTGTATAAATACCAAAGGGATTTGAAACTTTTCTGTGCAAGAAAGAGAGAAAGAAACATAGAGAAAGAGAGGAAGTGAGTTACCGACAAACTAGCTCAGCCCTGGAGACTCCTTCAGCCACCACCAGCACCGATGACCTATGACGCTACCCCTAACGCCGCCGGCAACCACCGATGCCACCCACCGCCGCCGTTGTCCTCCTCTTCTCTCTCTGTGGTTAGTATCACTCTCTCTCTCCCCCCCGATCTCCCTCTTCGTCTGTCCGATCTCTCTCTCCCCCCTCTCTGCTTGTCGAAAACCCTCTCGCCACCACCGGCGACCTTCGTCGGGGCCGTCGGCACCTCCGACGGACGCCGAACCCCTGTTTTGGTCGCACTGTCGCGAATTGAGTTTTTGATCCAACGGGTTAGTTTTTGTTTTGGGTTTACTGATGGTGTTAAGCCTCTATTTGGGTTAGTTTGGATTTTTGTTAGTGTAGGCTTGTTTGGTTGGGTTCAATTTCTGTTTAGGTTATGTTTCATCATATTAAAT
>JAULJZ010148066.1:0-10384 GCA_032270985.1 Heliamphora pulchella | reverse complement strand
AACAAGAATACAAGAGTAGAATCCAAATTGGATGTACAAGATCAACTCCTTTAGCGAGCAAATGAATACAATAAAAGTACACTAATATTCACTCCAAAGGATATACAAGTAAAAAGCTCAATGGAGGATTTCTAGGGTTTTCTCTCAAAAATAATTTAAAAAATTAAGAATTTGAAGAACAAAATTGATATATATGAGAGAGTTGATTTGAAGGTTTGAAGTATGTAAAATTAGAGCTCAAAGGCTCTATTTATAGGCCAAAAGTGCGTACTAGCTGTTGGGCCAAATAAGGAAAAGCCAAACTAGCCGTTAAGTTCAAAATTCAAAAATTAGCCTGTATGGTCGACTGAAGAAGCTAGTTCGGTCGACTGAACTTGACTTCAATTGACTGGATCGAGTGATCAGTCGAATGGACCGCGACTGCTCAATTTGTCAAACTTCAAACGACCATAACTCCTTCATTCGGACTCTGAATAGGGTCATTCTTGTGTTCATATTGAAACCCCGAAAGTCTACTTTCCAATGGTCCAAACCTCATAAAAAATTTATTTTGTACAAAAAGTTATGGCCAAAATACCGATCTTCATCCTCTTCATCACAAGAACTCTCATTTGATGCTTTTAAGAAAATCTTCTTCCCTTTGTTGAGCTCGATTTCTCTATCATTGATTGCCATCTTAAAGGTAAGGAGTGACCCGATGAGTTCATCCAAGGTCATCTTCTTCAAGTGTAAAATTCAGTATTTAAATTACAAAAGAAAAATAAAAATAATTAGCCGATACTCTTAAAATATAATTCCTGATAAAAACTTATAAATAAAAATTTAATCAAAAAATTTTAATAAAATTTGTTAAAATTCGATACACGTGAAAATAAAAAAACTTATATTTAGAAACATATTATTAAAATTCCAACGACACAAAAATTCCCGAATCGACATTAAAAGTTTATATTAAATTTTGTGAATTTTTCTGAATATAAAATTTTACATTAAAAATTTTAAATTGATGCAAGAATAAAAAAAATATAAAAATACCAAAAGTTGACACGTGTCATGTGAGACCCTGACCCTTATCTTTTGAGTTGTTTATATACGTGATGTTTTTTATTCCAGTACATGATAGCATCGATGCATGGTTTATGCTTTAAAGTTGTAGAAAAGCATGTGTAAATGTGTTTTATGCTTTCCCAGACCTTGGTTAGGTGGGTTGGGTTGGTTTTTGAGCCTTGAAACCATAACAAAAACTAGTAGGTTTCTGCTTGTGGGTTCCGTCGACTGAGGGGGTCTAGTAGGTTTCTGCTTGTGGGTTCCGTCGACTGAGGGGGTTAGTTCGGTCGACTGAACTGGTTTTTGGGAGTTCGGTCGACTGAACTCCTTGGTTCGGTCGACTGAACTGAGGCGGTGCACATTTTTCTAAGAGCTTCAGTCGGATGAAGTGCTCTCTTTAGTCGACTGAACAGCCTTTTTGACGCGCTTATAAGAGGTTCTAGGTGCCAGAGTGTTTGGAAAGGCTTTCTTAAGACCTAAGTTTCCATTTTCTCCTCCTTCTCTCTAGCTTTGGGTGCCCGGGGCCTGGTTTTGAGTTGGTTCCTCTGTGAATCCTTGCTATCAGGGCTGAGGGCTTCGCATCCATCCAGTTGGATTCCCATTCTGATGCTGTTCAGTTTTGAGACATCGAGTTCTTGACTCTCCGAGGTAGGATTCTAGACCAACTACTGTTATAAGGGTGTTATATGCAGTTATACTTGCTTTCACCGGGTAGAAATGCATGAAATGTTGTTTACATGCCTTAAACCGTGGTTTTTGGGTAAAAGTGAGGTTTTTACGCCTTTTCTCGATTATATGTATGTTTCGGGTACGTGGTATCCGTTGTTTTCAAAAGGAGGTTTGAAAATGGTGATTTTTGAAATCGGGTGAAAAACGTGCTTTTGGAGGTTTGGAGCTAACCCGCGGGGTTGAGTCTCACCTTTTATACATTTTGTTGGAAATGGTTTTAGATCTCCACTTTGATGGATTAGATCTTTTTTATACATGTGTTATATAATCTATTTTGTGGGTTTTTCGTAGTTGAGTTACGGTGGGTTTTTAAATGGTTCCATAGATGTACCGTGGCAGTGTGTGGTTATGAGTTGGGCTTCTATTTCTCCTTGGTGTAAGTCCAAAAACGTGTGCAGAGTGGGTTCGGTACGTTCCCTCGGGTTAATCCCCGTAAACGTAGTTTGATTTTGCTTCGTCCATCGGTCGTGGCAATCCGTAAAGAAGAAGGTGTGTGATTTGGTTATGTTTCGTCCATCGGTCGTGGCAAACCGTAAAGAAACAAGTGTGTGATTTGGGTGCTTTCCCATCGGTCAGGGAAATCCGTAAAGAAGTCGGTTGCCTCCGTGAATGGCATTGTTGTTGTAACTCCGTATAGAACTTGTCATTACCTAGCAGGCCTTCAGTGGTTCAGGACTAGGGCAATGGACAGGAGTCTATAGTTGTTACCATTGTTGGTATGGCAGAGTCGGTACATAGGATTTTATTTACATCTTTTCTCCTCGGCTGAGTGACCTGAGTGGAGCTTACTGTTTATTTACAGCTTTTCCTTGACTGTTGCATGATATTTGTTAGGATGATATGCATAGTTTGAAGGATGGAAGACGTGAATTTTTATGAGATAAAACCTTTTGAGACTCGTGATAGTCTGACGAAAAATTTATTGTTTTGAAAGGAAAACCTTTTTGGCTCCTGTGGTTGAGCCCGTGTATGTATAATTGCATAGCCTGCTTTACAGTTTTATTGTCTATGTTCCGATTGGGCTTTCGCTCACGGTGTGGGATTTTGCTGTAAAACCTTTTTAGGGGAGCATGATGAGTTGACCTAGTTGCAGAGGTGATGGAAGACTTGCTGTAGTTTTCCCTTTTTGATACATGTACTTACACATGTGACGCTTGTTGAGGCTAATTTTGTACGCCTTTAGGCGATATATTTATTCATGTATGGGAATGCATGTTTTCACTTTATGAGAGTTGAACTGTGGGGACTTTTATCCAAACATTGTACATTTTAATTATCAACCGTGAAACCTATTTTCTTAAATTGGTGTTTTGGTGGGCTTTCGCGTGACTCAAATGTTTGGGGCGTGACAACTTGGTATCAGAGCTCTGGGTTCGAATACCAATGAGCCATGGGAAAGAGGGTACATCACCTTGTGAGGATATGTGTGTGCTTGATTGCATATGTTACAGCGTTTTCCCAACATAGCATGATAGCTTGCAGTGTATACGTGAGTATGGAGGTTGGACCTTAGGATTGATTAGTCTTGCCTTCAGGCGTTTGGATTAACACACTTAGGAGCCATGTTAGAGACGCATTTCGCGGACGTGATTTCTAGCAAGGAATCTGAGTAGGTTTATCTAGATGGACGAGTCCTTCTTGTTGGTTCCCCTCAGTATGTGAGATGTGATGACATGATATTACGTGGCTATGTGTTAGCATGCTTATCTATCTTTTACGTTAGCAATAACATGCTGTATGAATTCTTATCCTGTTATGTTGCTTTCGTATAGAGTTATATCCACGCGGGGAAGACGAGGCCGTGGTCGAGGCAGTCACCGTGGTTCTGGCCGAAGGGACATCCCAGACCCAGATATTGGGGATGCTAATGCACCCCAAGGACTTGTTGTTGAGGGAGATCTGTTGCGTGAGATGGTCGGCTCCATTCGGTAACTGGCTGAGGCCTCTAGGGGGAGAGAGACCATACCTGAGTCGAGGGTGAGATTGCGATGCGTGAGTTTCACTGTCTGGACCCTCCTACCTTTTCTGGGGATCCCAATCCCATGGTTGCCACAGAATAGCTGGAGCTGGTTACCAGGATTTTGGATTCGCTTCAGATTGAGGAAGATGATCTGAGGTTTATATGTGCCGCCTTCCAGCTAAGAGGGAGTGTTCACATGTGGTGGAAGTTTGCCAAGACCACATTAGGAGGCACCTGGGATGCATTCACGAAGGTATTTATGGAGAAATACTTTCCAGTGACTCTGAGGGATCGCTACAGAGAGGACTTCCTATTTCTGACGCAGGGGACGATGAGGCTGAGTTACTAGCCTATCTCAGTTTGCACAGGAGATCGTACCTACTGACGAGTTTCTTACGAAATGGTTTGAGAGGGGTTTGAGGCCCGCTTTTCGAGAAAGAGTGGCAGCGTTCAGGATGCAGGTGTTTACGGAGCTGGTGGAGATTGCTATGAAAGTGGAGGATACTCTGAATGAGACACGTCGAGACAGAGATAGTCGGGGATAGAAGGACAGAGGACGTGTACAGTCCCAGGGACACAGGGACAAGCGTCAGCGGACATCTGGTTCGAGTTCTTATCCGGTGGGGTCTTATCAGCCACAGTCTTATGCATCTACTCATCCTGTAGCCTCAACGGGAAGGTTAGATCAGAGGGAGATTGTTTGTCATAGATGGCAACGGCTGAGGTATCGTGCGACAGAGTGTCAGAGTGCAGCACCTGTTCAGACTCAGTCACAGTCGCAGGTACCCGGGAGAGGACCACCAGTTTATTTTGAGTGTGGGCAGTCTGGGCATATCCGGTGGAACTGCCCTCGAGGAGGGAGCATTCAGAGCATAGCATGAGCACCAGCTGTTCCATCGGGCCAGGGGAGACAGATGTATTCACAGCCTAGAGCTCAGACGTTGTATTTTGTAGAGGGAGGAGCTTTAGTGCAGTTGGCAGTGCAGGGCCGTAGTGGGCCAGCCAGTGCTTATATTCTTACAGATCTTAGTTCATCTAGAGCATCGGTCGTACTTGATGCTGCCGCTACCACCTCCGTGATTAGTGGTACTCTTCTAGTCTTCAGATCATGGGCCAGTGTTCTTATCGACACTTGAGCATCACATTCGTTTATATCTTCAGCTTTCGCATCTGTATTGGGGTTGAAAATGGACTGGTTGGGTAGTACTATGTGCTTAGAGATCCATGTGAGTGGGGATGTGACGTTGAGTCTTGTCTTTAGATCCTGCGTGTTGGAGGTCGCCGGTTGTTGTATAGAGTTTGACCTTGTTATCCTAGACATGACTGCGTTCGATGTCATCCTAAGGATGGACTGGCTGACCACCTATCGTGCCTTCATCGATTGCCATCGACGGAGGGTGACGATTTGTACCCCAACGGGAGATTGCTTTTTTTTTGTGGGAGACCGGGATGAGGGTTTGAGGTATATGCCAGATGTTGCGCGGAACCAGGGAAACCTGGGTTCCCTTTTTGCATCCCTTATATTGGATGAGGTAGTTGGGGATCGAGGAGAGCTACCTCCGGTGGTGTGCGACTATCCTGATGTCTTTCTTGTTGATCTGTTTGAGTTGCCACTGACCCGGGAGGTAGAGTTCTCTATTGATCTGGTTCCTGGAGCTGCTCCCATATCTATACCGTCCTATTGCTTTGCACCCACTTAGTTGTGTGAACTTAAGGTGCAGTTACAGGAGTTACTAGACAGAGGGTTTATACGTCCGAGTACTTCGCTGTGGGGAGCTCTTGCTTTTTTTGCAAAGAAAAAAGATGGATAGTTGCGTTTATGTATCGACTACAGGAAGCTAAACCAGGTGACAGTGAAGAACAAGTACCCGTTGCCGAGGATAGATGATTTGTTCAACCAGTTGAAGGGTTCGAGCTGTTTCTCAAAGATTGACTTGAGATCAGGATACCACCAGTTGAGGATTAGGGACGAGGAGATAGCGAAGACCGCTTTCAGGACTCGCTATGGTCACTACGAGTTTCTAGTTATGCCGTTCGGTCTGACGAACACACCTGCTACGTTCATGAGTTTGATGAACCGGATCTTCCATCCTTATCTGGATAGTTTTGTAGTGGTGTTTGTGGATGATATTTTGATATATTCACCCACTAGAGAGGCGCACGAGGATCACCTGCAGATCGTATTACAGACTTTGAGAGAGCACTGCTTGTACACGAAGTACGAGAAGTAGAAATTCTGGATGTCTAAGGTGAGATTTTTGGGGCACGTAGTGTCAACAGACGGGATAGCTGTGGATTCATCAAAGACAGATGCTGTGACCGATTGGGAACGACCGAATAGTGTCTTTGAGATACATAGTTTTTTGGGTCTAGCCGGTTACTATCGACGGTTTGTGAAGGAGTTTGCTAGACTCGCTGCACTGATGACGCGCCTGACGCAGAAGGGAGTTGTGTTTGCTTGGAGTGAGTCAGCTTTTCAGGAGCTGAAGATGAGGTTGACTAGTCCGTCAGTGTTGATCATTCCAGAGCGAGGCTTAGGGAATACGGTGTACTGTGATGCGTCGTATGACGGTCTCGGATGTGTTCTGATACAGGAAGGCAAGGTTGTAGCCTACGGTTCTCGACAGTTGTTGATGCACGATCGAAACTACCCGACACACGATTTGGAGTTGGCAGTTGTGGTCTTCGCCTTGAAGACATGGCGTCACTATTTGTATGGTGAGCATTTCGAGGTTTTCTTCGATCACAATAGCTTAAAATACTTGTTTTCGCAGAAGAACCTGAACTTGTGCCAACGGCGGTGGATGAAGCTATTGGAGGATTATGATTTTGATTTGCAGTACCATCCAGGGAAGGCCAATGTTATGACAGACACGCTCAGTAGGAGATCTCACAGGTCGTTAGCTTCTGTGGCTATACGTGAGTGGTACATGCTTGCAAATGTTTGGGAGTTTGATTTATGTCTCAGGGAGATTGAGACGGGTGCCACCTTGTTTTCTGTAGTTACTCGACTAGCGTTGATAGCACGTGTATTAGAGGTCCAGCGGACGGATCAGGAGGCTCAGATGATACGAGACCGCGTTGCTAGTGGCGAGGATACAGCAGGCTAGATTGTGGGTTCCAATCAGAGTTTGAGGTTGGTATGCAGGTTGTTTGTGCCAGAGTCATGCCGAGCTGATCTATTACGTGAATGTCATCATTCTCGTCTTGCCATACATTCAGGAGGCACGAAGATGTACCAAGACTTATGTCGTCAGTTCTATTGGACAGGGATGAAGCGAGATGTGATCCAGTTTGTTTCCCGATGCCTCACCTGTCAGCAGGTAAAGGCAGAACATCAGAGACCGGCAGGATTGCTACAGTCATTAACTATATCAGAGTGGAAGTGGGAGCATGTCACGATGGACTTTGTATCAAGACTTCCTCGGTCACCTATGGGACACGACGCCATGTGGGTTGTGATTGATAGGTTGACGAAGTCTGCACATTTTCTCCCCTTTCGAGTGAAGGATTCGGTGGAACGACTCAGTAGCTTGTATGTTAGAGAGGTAGTCAGATTGCACGGAGTGCCAGTGTCTATTATTTCAGACCGAGACCCGCGCTTCACATCGTGATTTTGGCAGAGTTTGTAGAGGGCCTTGGGGACGAACTTGATGTTCAGTACTGCTTTTCACCCCCAGATGGATGGCTAGTCAGAAATGACTATACAGATGCTGGAAGATATGCTCAGGTCTTGTGTCCTTGATTTTAGAGGTTCGTGGGAGGATCATCTACCGTTGGTAGAGTTTGCATACAACAACAGCTATCAGTCTAGTATTGGGATGGCACTGTATGAGGCTTTATATGGTAGACCGTGTAGATCCCCCGTATGTTAGACAGATGTGGGAGAGACCATAGTCTTTGGACCCGACATGGTGCGATAGACGACAGAGAAGGTTACTGTGATTCGCCAGCACCTACTGACAGTGAAGAGCCGCCATAAGAGTTATGCAGATCAGAGGAGGCGACCTTTGGAGTTTATAGTGGGGCTCATGTGTTCCTGAAGGTCTCACCACGTAGAGATTTGATGAGGTTTGGTCATAGTGGGAAGTTATCACCGCGCTTCGTTAGACCATTTGAGATCCTTGACAGGGTTGGAGAGGTTGCTTATCGTTTGGCTTTGCCACCTCAGTTAGCATCTGTGCATAACGTGTTTCACGTTTCTATGCATCAGAGGTACGAGCCTGATCATTCACATGTGTTAGATTGGGCAGAGCTGCAGATTGATGAGGATGCCAGCTATGAGGAGCGTCGAGTGAGGATTCTTGATACAAAGGAGCAGGTGTTGTGGGGCAGAACCATTTCTTATGTCAAGATCCTATGGCATCATCACGGGGTTGAGGAAGCAACATGGGAGCTCGAGTCTGGGATGCGTGCTAGATACCCAGACCAATTTACCTCGTGACCTTGTTGAAAATTTTGGGGGCAAAATTCCTTAAGGGGGGACAGTTGTGAGACCCTGACCCTTATCTTTTGAGTTGTTTATATACGTGATGTTTTTTATTCCAGTACATGACAGCATCGATGCATGGTTTATGCTTTAAAGTTGTAGAAAAGCATGTGTAAATGTGTTTTATGCTTTCCCAGACCTTGGTTAGGTGCGTTGGGTTGGTTTTTGAGCCTTGAAACCATAACAAAAACTAGTAGGTTTCTGCTTGTGGGTTCAGTCGATGAGGGGGTTAGTTCGGTCGACTGAACTGGTTTTTGGGAGTTCGGTCGACTGAACTCCTTGGTTCGGTCGACTGAACTGAGGCGGTGCACGTTTTTCTAAGAGCTTCAGTCGACTGATGTGCTCTCTTCAGTCGACTGAATAGCCTTTTTGACGCGCTTGTAAGAGGTTCCAGGTGCTGGAGTGTTTGGAAAGGCTTTCTTAAGACGTAAGTTTCCATTTTCTCCTCCTTCTCTCTAGCTTTGAGGGCCCGGGGTTTGGTTTTGAGTTGGTTCCTTTGTGGATCCTTACTATCAGTGCTGAGGGCTTCGCATCCATCCGGTCAGATTCTCGTTCTCACGCCGTTCAGTTTTGAGACGTCGAGTTCTTGACTCTCCGAAGTAGGATTCTAGACCTACTACTGTTATGAGGGTGTTATATGCAGTTATACTTGCTTTCACCGAGTAGAAATGCATGAAATGTTGTTTACATGCCTTAAACCGTGGTTTTTGGGTAAAAATGGGGTTTTTACGCCTTTTCTCAGTTATGTGCATGTTTCGGGTACGTGGTATCCGTTGTTTTCAAAAGGAGGTTTGAAAACGGTGATTTTTGAAATTGGGTGAAAAATGTGCTTTTGGAGGTTTGGAGCTAACCCACGGGGTTGAGTCTCACCTTTTATACATTTTGCTGAAAATAGTTTTAGATCTCCACTTTGATGGATTGGATATCTTTTATACATGTGTTGTATAAACTATTTTGCGAGTTTTTCGTAGTTGAGCTATGGTGGGTTTTTAAATGGTTCCATAGATGTACCCTGGCAGTGTGTGGTTATGAGTTGGGCTTCTATTGCTCCTTGGTGTAAGTCCAAAAACGAGCGCATAGTGGGTTCGCTACGGTCCCTCGGGTTAATCCCTGTAAATGTGGTTTAGTTTTGCTTCGTCCATCGGTCGTGGCTATCCGTAAAGAAGCAGGTGTGTGATTTGGTTATGTTTCATCCATCGGTCGTGGCAAGCCGTAAAGAAACAAGTGTGTGATTTGGGTGCTTTCCCGTCGGTCAGGGAAATCCGTAAAGAAGTCGGTTGCCTCTGTGAATGGTGTTGTTGTTATAACTCCGTATAGAACTTGTCATTACCTAGCAGGCCTTTAGTGGTTCAAGACTAGGGTAATGGACATAAGTCTATAGTTGTTACCTTTATCGGTATGGAAGAGTCGGTACATATGATTCATTTACATCTTTGCTCCTCGGCTGAGTGGCCTGAGTGGAGCTTACTGTCTATTTACAGCTTTCCCTTAACTATGGCATGATATCTGTTAGGATGATATGCATAGTTTGAAGAATGGAAAACGTGGGTTTTTATGAAATAAAACCTTTTGAGGCTCGTGATAGTCTGATAGAAACTTGTGGTTTTAGAAGGAAAACCTTTTTGGCTCCTGTAGTTGAGCCCGTGTGTGTATAATTGCATAGCCTGCTTTACAGTTTTATTGTCTATGTTCCTATTAGGTTTTGGCTCACGGTGTGGGATTTTGCTGTAAAACCTTTTCAGGCGAGCATGATGAGTTGACCTAGTTGCAGAGGTGATGGAAGACTTACTGTACTTTTTCCATTTTGAGACATGTACTTACACATGTGATGCCTGTTGAGGCTGATTTTGTACGCGTTTAGGCGATATGTTTATTCATGTCTAAGAATGCATGTTTTCACTTTATGAGAGTTGAACTGTGGGGACTTTTATCCAAACGTTGTACATTTTAATTATGAACTATGAAACCAATTTTCTTAAATGGGTGTTTTAGTGGGATTTCGCGTGACCCGGATGTTTGGGGCGTGACATGTCGCCACGTGTCAAGAATAAAATTGCCGTGAGGTATGAGTAAGACTCAGCCGCATTATAAATATTTGCCGCCAAGGGAGATCATATATATATATATATATATATATATATATATATATAAAAGTAAAT
>JAULJZ010148055.1:0-10386 GCA_032270985.1 Heliamphora pulchella | reverse complement strand
AATGGACCAACCATTAACACACATGATGCTAGGAGACTAGATCTAAACATGGCCTGCAATTTGAGCCTTTCAACCTTCCTGTCCTGAGATTTGAAATATCATAACTCAATGTGAAAATTGATCTAAGCATGATTTTTATGTCCAGAGTTAGATGTTTGTGTTATCTTTAATTAAAAATTTGTTTGAACTCATTTGTGTAAATAGAACTTGAGATATTGCAACTCTACCAAAGTGTATCGGTTTCAGACCAGTCAACAGTGCAGAACTAAAAGCCCTAGTTTAACATGCGATCTGAGTTTTGGCCGAAACATAAAAGTTGTAGAAAACAGGTATATATATCTACCCACCAATAATGAGCATAAAATATTGAGTTTTGATAGGTCAAAACCCTTTTCAAAGTCTCTTTTGAGTTTCAGCCCCCAAGGGACACTCATTTCACATATTTTTGTGTAGCCTAAAACCCCTATTTTGAATGACCTATTCCACAAGTGGTCTACATGAAATTTGTAACTGACATATTGAAGTATTTTCTGCCCAAAAATAAGACCTAAAATCCTTGGGATGTTACCAGAAAACCATTTCAAATTCATCTGTCAAAAACTGGCTCTACTGAGTTTTGGCGGCTGATAGAACCTACTTTTCAAAATGGCCAAAGAATCTAACTTGTTTGAAACAACTACCCTTAGTCCTAAACATGAAACTTGTAGGGAAAATGTTGAAATAGAACATAATAAAAAATGGGCTCATTTGGACTTAATTTGATACTCTAAAACCGAGAGCAACAGAAGCATAATTTTGGATAAAATTTGGAGAAAGTGCTGAACCGTTTTTGCTTAGGATGAAATGTTCACCCTTTTGCCTTAGGATTTGGTCTTGGTGTTAAACATGAGAGTTGTGGAAAATATTTTTATCTAAATGGTGTTTAAAAATCATAATTCGATTCCAAGTTTAAGTATCTCAAGATGCTGCGGTACTTTGAAATTTAACAATTTGAAAGAGAATAACAAATGGTTAAATAAAATTCTTAAACAAGATAAGGATGAGCAAGCGCGTAGTACCCCTTAAACCTAAAAAGAAAGTCACCACAGTCCCAAAAAAATCAAGAAAACATTCCACGGTTAGAATCATTTTTGTTTCACCCTAAAGGGGGAGGATATCGTGCTTAACGGTCGAATCGTGTTTTGGCTTGTTAGGCTCGAAGGTTGTAGAACCTGGGGGTCCCGCTTAGCTTGCAAGGGGGAGGCTCAGTTCATACGCATATTATACAAGGTGAGAGTTCTAAGCCTTTATCTTGAACTTAAGTTACCTAAATGATGTATGAAAATTCTTTGAAGCGCATGTTTTGAACTATGGCCACTTTTGATGATTGCATGAATCTGTTGTTTTCAAATGCCATGATGTCTTTCATTCAAGTGTGCTATCTATGCTATTTTGAGCTAGCGTGATGTTATTATGAAAGTATGTTTAATGTTGTGCGGTTGTTCCAAAGTGCCAAGTTACAAGGGTTTCCGGCCCTTTATATCCCGTTATGAGAGAGGTTACCCAACTATGGGTTTTTCATTTGTCCCTTTCGGGGAGGTTTTTCAATATGCGTGGATTTTTGCCTCAAAGGCATTGCGAGCAAAGTCCCAGACAGCACATACCACTTATGCTTGGTGGAGAGTGGCCCTCATTCCATTATGTTGCTATCCATGCATTGAGAATTGAGGTTACGGTACCGTCGGAACTCCCGGTCGTGAGGTTGACGACTACTTGGACACTGTTGGGGTTTGAGTCCAGATTTGAGAAAGTGGTCATGCATTTTAAATTTGTGGCGGTTGAGCCAGGACATATTTCTGTTTGAAATACTGAGATGATTCTGTATAATCTGTGATGTTTTCATGTTTATGCAAATGCATCAGTTTCTATATTTTCGTTAAAAATGTGATGAACAAATTATTAGAAAGAGTTTTCAATTATCCTTACCTAAGTAACTGTCTTTTTTGTTCGTGATAATGCTAAGTGTGCTCTCCTGTAACCTCTGTGGTTGCAGATACCAGGAACGACTAAGAGTTGGTCCACCACAGGCGTCGTCGAGTAGTTTTGATTCTAGTGTTGGATATCGTTTTGGCCAATATTTCTTTTGTTTAGTTTTAGTGTTGGCAAAACATCATGTATAAGATTTGAAGGTTTTTGACCTTTTTGAAGTAATGTATGCCTTGGGATGGTGAATCCCTAATGACTCATGTTTATCTCTTTTGATATTAAGATATTTGTGGTTGTTTAAGTTTACTTCTTGTCTATCTCTTGGGCTGCCGGTCTGTGGCGGAATCTTATCCATTTGTGTAGGATTGGTTCCTTGTGGGAGCGGGGTGTTACAATTGTTGCTCATTTCGATTACAAAATTTGGAAAATAGATGTCTAGACAGGTTTCCTTAATGGAAGTCTTGACGAGTGTATCTATATGGTACAACCAAACAGTTTCATAGCAAAAGGCCAGAAGCACATGTTGTGTAAGCTTAAGAGATCCATTTATGGATTTAAGCAGGCATCGAGGTCTTAGAATACTCAGTTTGATCAAACCATAAGGTCTTATGGTTTTGAACAGAGTCCAGATGAGTCATGTGTGTAGAAGAAGCGTGATGGAAGCATGGTGATCTTTCTAGTACTATATATAGATGATATCTTGTTTATCGAAAATGATATGAGGGCATTATCTGCGGTAAAAATGTGGTTATTTGGATAGTTCGATTAGAAAGATTTGGGAAAAGCCAGTCACATTCTAGGGATCAAGCTTGTGCGAGATCGAAAACAAAGGATGTTGGCCTTATCACAAGCAAAGTATATCGATGATATCCTTGCTCATTTTAGCATACGAGATTCTAATAAAGAGTTTCTCTCTTTCAAGCATGGAATCACTTTATTTATGGATTAGTGTCCTAAGACACCTGATGAGATAGAGAAGATGAAGGCGGTTCTTTATTTTTCAGCAGTAGGAAATCTAATGTATGCAATGGTTTGCACTAGACCCAATATCTGCTTTGTCGTTGGCATGGTCAGTAGATATCAGTCTAACCCAGCGCTGGAGCATTGGACTACGGTAAAGAATATAATCAAGTACCTGAAAAGGATTAGGAATTATATGTTGATTTACCAGGCAGACAGTCTAGTACCTTTAGGGAATACAGAGTTAGATTTTCAGTTAAACAAAGATTCCCATAAGTCTACCTCAGGATATGTGTTTATCTTAGGAGGTGGTGCTATTAGTTAGTGGAGTATCAAACAGTCCTGCATTGCTGATTCCACCATGGAGGCCGAGTATGTGACAGCATCTAGAGCAATCAAGGAGGCCATTTGGCTCAAGAACTTTCTGTTGGATCTAGATGTGGTCCCTTCTGTTCAATCGGATATTACACTTTATTGTGATAATAGTGGAGTGGTTGAAAACTCGATGGAACCAAGAGTCCACAAGAAAAGAAAGAAGATTAAGCTTAAGTATCACCTGATACGAGAAATTGTACAGAGGGGTGATGTTACTGTGACCAAGATTGTATTAGGAGACAACCTTGCACATCCATTTGCAAAGAGCTTACCAGCTAAGACTTTTGATAATCATGTAGAGGACATGGGAGTCAGATGTATGGCAGCATGATTTTGAGTATAAGTGGAAGATTACTAGGGATGTATATTGAAAACCATAGATTTTATTTTGGTGTTAATATTTAATTATATTTTAATAAAATTAATTTTCTATTTTATAAGAATTTTAATGAGCAATGCATGCAATATCATTTTTTTAATGTTATTTTATGTATAAATATCATTTATTCTGTATAGTATTTAATCTGGTTTGTAGAGTACGGTTTGCGCACAGAAGACCGAATTTTAGGTTCTTGCAGAATATAAGTTTTTGTTCACAGTTTAGATAAAAAAGGATATACCATTAGTACGACTGTAGCACAGAGTTTTAGTAGGCCTGTCTCGGTTATAGGTAACAGATAATAGTATCGTCTATTGTTCAAACTCTATGTGTTAGCACACTTTGTCTATATTGAACTGGACACATTGGGATAATTAATTTTATACTAACTATATAAATTAATTCACACCCCAAGATTATTATGACAATACTTATGCTCTTAATCTTGAAATAATTAATTATTTACGTATATTTAATACTCGTTGTTTGATTCATCAGGGGGTGCAATCTTATATGGCTCTATATTCCTGGTGAGTTGGATAGCGATATTAATTATATTGTAAATATTAATTATTGACAAAATTCACATCTCGATAGATCGGGATGGACGATACCCCTTAAAGAAGCTTATAAGTTTTGACAGGACCAAACCCTATAGGTGAATTTAATTATCCGGTGGTCAAATAAGTTAAGCGGAAGGGCTTAAGAAACTTAAAGATGCTGATTAAATTAAATTGTCAGTAAATAAATTTAATTACCGGGTATCGAGAATCTTAACGTGAGGAGAAGAGTTATGTCACGCCCCAAAACCCAAGGTCACATGATAATCCACCAAACATCAGTTTTATGAAAATATAGATTTTCATGCATTTAAATTCGTCTGTTGAAACCAATGGAAAACCTAACAAAAGATATCTCTCGTAAATAAAAGACATACAGTTCCAACATGCATACAGTATATCGCCTTATGGCGTACAAAACCTGCCTTCAGGAACAGGCATACCAAAAAGAAAAACTATAACAATCTTCCGCCACCACGGGCACCCCCAGAGCTACTCATGATCATCATCCACATCATCACCTGAAAAAGGTTTTGTATAAAAAATTCAACCCGTGAGCCGAAGCCCAATAGAAACAGACGATAAAACTATAAAGCAGGAAATATTCAATCGTATAGAGTGGGAGCGTTCTCAACCACAAGCCAAAAAGGTTTTACGTCATAAAATCCCAAGTTTCCCCCAAACCTCCAAACAGTTTTCCTTTCACAACTATGCATTTATGCAATGCAAAACACATTTTACAGTTGAACGAAAATAGTAATCAAAACATCGTTCCCTCACGTAATGTACCATCGTGGAAAAGAAGAAGAGTATAATCCTATGTACCGATATGTCACACTAACAAGGTAGCAACTATAGACTCATGTCCATTACCCTAGTCCTGAACCAATTAAGGCCTGCTAGGTAATGACAAGTTCTATAAGGAGCACCACGACGAACCACTTAATTTACGGGCGACAACCCAAGGGAACTAAGCACCCAACCGCCTCAATTTACGGGGACTAACCTGAAGGACCTGAGTACCTATGCTGCGCACGTTTTCGGACTTACACCGAAGGCAACTCGTGCCAAATACACGTCATCCCGGTACATCTAGATAATCTTCTAAAAATAGTACTGTAGAGAAAATACGAAGACATTTTCTCAAAATAATACATTATACATGTACATAGATCCATCAATCAACATGGAGATCAACAAAATATTTTCAAAATTTATTTTTCCGTTTTCAACAAAACATTTCAAAACCTAAGACTCAACCCCGAAGGTGAGCTCCAAACCTCCAAAACACCGAGTGTTGAGATTTTTCACAAACCACCATTTTCCACCGTTTTCAAGAAAACCCTTTGAAAACCATACTACCACATGTCATACAGTATTATAAGCCAAGAAAAGCGAACAACATGCTTTCTATCCGAAAAACAATGCTTAAACAAAAAATATGACATTTGATGCATTTTCTACCCGGTAAAAAAGCATAGAATTACCTATAACACCCTAATACAGTAGTAGGGTCTAGAATCCTACCTCGTTGGGTCAAAACCCGATGCCTCAAAAATTGAACCTCATCGGAACGAGAATCTGACCAGATGATCGTGAAGCTAACAGCGTAGATAGCAGGGACCCACAAGCTGATCGTCAAAAAGTAGGCTCGGCCAGGTCAAATATGTAGAGAGAAGGTAGAGAGAATGAGAAAAAGAAAGTTTTTCCAAACATTCCAGCCCCTGGAATACATATAGGCTCGGCAAAAAGGCAGTTTAGTCAACTGAAGAGGCCACTTCAGTCGACTGAAGCTCCTCGAAAAGCGTGAACTGCCACAGTTTAGTCGACCGAACCCCCTGGTTCAGTCGACTGAACTCCAGGGTTTGAGCCTACTTTTTTTTGTCTCGGTTTATGTATTTTAATGCCAACCAAACAGCCAAAACAAGGTCCGAGAAAGCGTAAAACACATTTCCATGCTGTTTTACAACTCCAAAACATATACCATGCACCGATGATATACATAACATGAAGGAAACACGTCATCATTTATATATATCAAAATAAAATGGTACAGGGTCTCACAACTCTCCCCACTTAAGAAATTTAACCCCCGAAATTCACTACAAGGTCATGAGGTAAATAGATCTGGGTATCTAGCACGCATCCCAGACTCAAGCTCCCAAGTCGCTTCCTTAATCCCATGATGAAGCCACTAAACTTTGACAAAAGCAATCATTCTCCCCCATAACAGTTGCTCCTTTGTATCCAAAATCCTCACCGGGCAGTCCTCATACGTGACATCCTCATCCACTTGTAGCTCGGTCCAATCTATCACATGCGAAGGATCGGGCTCGAACCTCCGAAGCATCGAAACGTGAAAGACGTTGTGCACAGATACTAACTGAAGCGGCAAGGCAAGGCGGTATGCGACCCCTATCCTTTCCAGGATCTCGAACAGTCCAATCAAACGTGGTGATAGCTTCCCACGACGGCCAAATCTCATCAACCCTCTGCGTGGCGAGACTTTCAAAAATACATGATCTCCCACTGCAAACTCTGACAGTCTCCTCCTCTGATCTGCATAACTCTTCTAGCGGCTCTAAGATGTCACCAGACGCTGACGAATCACGACAATCTACTCCGTCATCACCCGTACTAAGTTGGGTCACAAAACAGCAGTCTCTCCCACTTCTGTCCAACATACCGGCGATCTACACAGCCTACCATACAGAGCCTCATACAGTGCCATTCCAATACTAGACTGATAGCAGTTGTTGTATGCAAACTCTACCAATGATAGATGATCCTCCCAAGAACCCTGAAAGTCAAGCACACACGCTCTCAACATGTCCTCCAAAATCTGAATAGTCCTCTCAGACTGACCGTCGGTCTAAGGATGAAAAGCTGTACTGAAAGTCAAGCTCGTCCCCAGAGCCACCTGAAGACTCTACCAAAAGCGCGATGGAAAGCGCGGGTCTCGATTAGAAACAATAGTCACAGGTACTCCGTGAAGTCGGACTATCTCCTGAACATACAACCGGCCCAATCTGTCCACGAAAACTCTCACTCGAATGGGAAGAAAATGTGCTGACTTTGTCAGCCTATCCACTATAACCCAAATAGCATCGTGTCCCTTCGGCGAGCGTGGAAGTCCTGATACAAAATCCATAGTGATATTCTCCCACTTCCACTCAGATACAAGCAACGGCTACAACAATCCTGCAGTCTCTGGTGTTCCATTTTTATTTGCTGACAAGTAAAGCAGCGAGAAATAAATCAAATCACATCCCTTAGGATTCCCGTCCACCAGAACTGTCAGCGTAGATCGTGATACATCTTCGTGCCTCCCGAATTCACTGTAAGACGTGAGTGATGAAACTCATGTAGCACCTCAGCACGGCACGACTCTGGTACAAGCAGACGCCTTGTCAACCTCAAACTCTGATCTGAACCCACCATCCATCTTGTTGTGTCCTTCCCACTAGCAATGCGATCCCGAATCATCTGAGCCTCCTGATCGGTCTGCTGAGCCTCTAACACGCGTGCAACTAATGCAGGCTGTGAAGCTACAGAATATAAAGTCACACCTTCCCCTGTCTCCTCGAGACACAAATTGATCTCTCCAACAGCTCCGAGCATGTCCCATTCCCGTATAACCACAGAAGCTAACGAGCCATGAGATCTCCTGCTAAGCGCATCAGCTACGACATTTTCCTTCCCTGGGTGGTACTGCAAATCAAAGTCGTGGTCTCCCAACAACTCCATCCATTGCCGCTGGTAAAGATTTAGGTCTTTCTGTGAAAACAAGTATTTTAAGCTCTTGTGATCAGAGAAAACCTCAAAATGCTCACCATATAGATAATACCGCCATGTCTTCAAAGCAAAAACCACGGCTGCCAACTCCAGATCATGAGTCAGGTAATTCCTCTCGTGCGTCTTCAGTTGTCACGAGCCGTAGGCTACAACCTTACCTCCCTGCATCAACACACAGCCTAAACCGTCAAGTGACGCGTCACAGTACACTGCATAGCCAAGACCTCGCTCAGGAATAATCAACACTGGCGCACTGGTCAATCTCCTCTTCAACTCCTGGAAAGTTGATTCACATGACTCACTCTAGACGAACATAACTCCCTTCCTTGTCAGATGCGTCATCGGTGCTGCCAACCTGAAAAAATCCATTACGAATCGCCGATAATAACCTGCTAAACCCAGGAAACTATAGTTCTCAAAGACGTTCTTCGGTCGCTGCCAATCTGTCACTGCATCAGTGTTCGACGAGTCTACTGATACTCCATCCTTTGACACCACGTGTCCAAGGATTCTCACCTCTGACATCCAGAAGTCACACTTCTTAAACTTTACGTACAAGCGATGTTTCCTCAGAAGCTGCAAGACGACGTGCAGATGCTCCTCATGCATCTCCCTCGTGGGCGAATAAACTAAAATATCGTCCACGAATACGACCACAAAACTGTCCAGATAGGAGCGAAAGATACGGTTCATCAAACCCATAAATGTCGCAGGGGCGCTCGTCAAACCAAATGGCATGAGCAGAAACTTATAGTGACCATAACGAGTCCGAAATGCGGTCTTCGCTATGTTCTCATCCCTAATCCTTAGCTGGTGATACCCTGACCTCAAGTCAATCTTGGAAAAGTAGCGGGACACCCTCAACTGATCAAACAAGTCATCGATCCTCGGCATCGAATACCTGTTCTTCACCGTTACCTGGTTCAGTTTCCTGTAGTCTATACATAATCTCAATGACCCATCCTTCTTCTTCACGAACAAAGCTGGTGCTCCCCAAGGCAACGTACTCGGCCCTACAAACCCTTTGTCCAGTAACTCCTACAACTGCACCTTGAGTTCTTGTAACTCAGCAGGTGCAAAGCGATAAGATGGCATAGTGATAGGAGCAGTTCCTTGAATAAGATCAATGGAGAACTCCACATCACGGCTCGATGGCAACTCAAACAGATCGTCAGGAAAGACGTCTGGATAGTCACACACCACAGGCGGTAACTCCCCTCGAACCTCAACAAGCACATCCAATCTGAGAGCAGAAAAGAGAGAACCCAAGTTCCCTCGAACTTGTGTGGCACCTGGTACAGACACTAAGTCCTCATCCAGATCACCCACAAAGTAGAAGCAGCCACCCTCCGGCGTACAGATCGACACTCTCCATCGCTCACAATATATATAGGCATGGAAGATAGTCAGCCAGTCCATCCCTAGGATGACGTCGAATGTGGTCATGTCTAGAATGATAAAATCAAACTCTAAACAACGACCGACGACCTCTAGCACGCAAGATCTACAAACAAGGCTCGGCGTCACACTCCCACTAACTAGGGTCTCCACACACACGGTACTACCCAACCAGTCCATTTCTAACTCCAATGCAGATACAAATGCAGATGATATAAACGAATGTGACGCACCTGTGTCTATAAGAACACTGGCCCATGATCTAATGACTAGAAGGGTACCTCTGATCATGGATGGAGTAACTACTGCATCAGACGTAAGTGGTGCTTTGGAAGCACTGCGATCCGTAAGAACATAAGCCCTGGCCTGCAGTGGTCTGGTCTGTCCACCATAACCCTGAGTCGTCGGCTGCCTCACAGACTATGCAAAAGTGCCTCCCTATGTAAACCTAGACGTCTGGGCCCTAGGCTGCTACGGAGCCTATCGCCTCTGTACAAATGAAGCAATTGACGCTCCTATCATGCCCTGAATATTTTCCTCTCTAGGACAGGATCTGTGAATATGCCCAGACTGACCACACCCAAAATAGATGGGTGGGTCTCTCGCCTGTGATTGGACGGGTGCTGGACTCTGAACCTGGCCCTTCGGCGAGCACTCAACTGAACGATGCCCCAGCTGTCCGCATCTATAATAGATCAATCCTCTCTGCTCTGGCCCTCCTATCGAGGTCACTGAAAATGTAGGTGCAGACATCTGCGGCTAATATGTTCGAGCAAAATGAGAACTAGGTCCAGATGACCTCTAGTGCTTGTTCCTGCACCCTTGAGACTATGTATCTCCACTGCCCTGCTGGTTCTTACCCTCTCTGACCCTGGGGCTGTCTGCCAACGAGTTCTCTACCCGGATAGCAGCCTCCACCAACTTGATGTACACCTCCACATCCAGAGCTGCAAC
>JAULJZ010148044.1:0-10386 GCA_032270985.1 Heliamphora pulchella | reverse complement strand
CCAAATAAATTATCATTGCATAACCGAGTTTTATAAAAAGGGTTATTGTTCCATACTTCTTAGTTTCCATGAAATCATCTAATTTACCATTATTAATTAACCAAACGCATTTCATCTCTTCTTATCAACCAAACATACTTTCTCATTTTACAAACTTCTCAATTTCTTCACTCAAAGTTTCATTAACCTAATTCCTTTACCATCTCCCATTATCCAACACATTTTTACCTTTTGTTCCATTTCAAATTAAGGTTTTACCAACCCAATTATTTACAACACACTCCAACTCACGCCAACACACACTTTGTTGGCACCTTACACACTTTACCAACTCGTGGTTGAAAACATAGGCACCGGCATCGGACGAGCATATAGACCCCCGTAACGTTACACTCAACCCGACCACACAGGCCCCTATGAAGTAACGGAACGTGCTATACCCCGACACGACTCGTCCTTTCCCGGTTCACTAGCCGGCGGGCAAAGAACCCAATCTGCGTAGTTTTTCAGTCTTTCACCGAGAAACAACTCGTTCCCAACCTTAAACGATCCCTTGGATCCACAAATCAGTCCATTTTATCATATCATAAAACAACACACACACGTGAGTCCAACCCAAATGGTTCCTCTCACCAAACCCATACCACATGCACACGCGAGTCCAACCCTAAAGGTTCCTCTCGCTAAACCCACATCGTTACATGTTTTCATTATTCATGATTTCATTGTTTTGGAGTTCATACCCCAAATTAACCATTCACATCAATTCCAAATTCACCAAATCATAGGTTTTATTCGATAAAACCCACAATTTATGCTTTACATCAACAAGTGTTACATAGATTTATGAAAAATGGTTACAATAACATATGATAATTCTCAATTTAACCAAAAATTTCCTCAATTTCATCATACCGGTTCTTCAAACCCGAAATCCCCAATTTTCACAACATTAGCTCAAATTCCAAACCCTAGTTTCTCATTTTTGCAATCCAACCCCCATAAATGACATTACCAAGATAAAAACATGTTAATTCTCTCATAGATTCATGATTAAGTCCTCATTATTATCAAACTTCAATTTAAAGCGTTGAAAACACATATCTTACATTTTTATGTTCATAAACTTGAAAATACAACCCATATCACAAGAATATTTAAGAAAGTCTTAGATCCTACCTTAGGGATGCTAGATCCACAAGAGGAAGCCTCACATGAGCTTCATCCATGAAAATCTCCGACCACGCAGTGAGAATGGAGCTTCCAACACCAAGATCGGACCTCCAACGAGCATTTCACCGAAAAAGGAGCATGGAATCACCACCAAGAGGGACAAATGGAGCTCCATGAGCTCTCCAACTCAAACGCTAGCCCTCACATGTGTTTTAGAGAGAGAGAGGAAAGAAAAGAATGAGAAGAAAAGGCCCCTGCGTAGCTTTTTAACGAGTTTGCTTCGCGACAGTCCGCCCGAGCGGACCCCCACTGCTTGAGCGGTCACACCCCAGAAACCTTTCTGCCACCTGTCTGCTCGAGCGGGCTTCCCACCGCTCGAGCGGTCAACACTGATTGCGAAACTGAATAGAAGCTGCCAAAACTGAACCCAAGCATAAGCCTAACGCCTTGCAACAATGTTCTCATACACAGTACGATCCATGGTCGTCATCATTCATCATTATATGATTAAAATTTTAAATTCTCCCACCAAATTAACACTTTTCTCAAATCCACCGGAGGTCCCAAAGCAAGGTTTTAATTAAATCCTTAAAATAAAAAGGAGCCGAATCGTTACAATCTCCCCCCACTTAGGGAATTTCGTTCTCAAAATTCAACACTAGGACTTGAGTCAACTGACTGGCGATTGATAATCAATTATATCCATGCCATTTGTCTTCACACAAACGGTCCCATTAACACACGGGTTACTCTAACGTTGTCGAACCGTGATCCAATTCATACTACCGAGACACTGACACGCCTCCCATCTCGGATGTGACCAACCCAAGCGATTACACATATTACACAAAGCTAATCCACAATCCGTACTGGTTTCAATACACTCCATACCTGTTTGTAACGATTGCAATCTTGTACGAACTGCCGCAAACCAGCTCATACTGATAAGATGCTCATGCCCAAACAGAAACAATGAACATTCAACTTCAAAAAAGAAATTCACGTAGATCATCCAAACTCCAAAGAACACATGTAAAACGTCCGGTATAAACCTCCACCCCCTGTCAATTCTCACAAACCACAACTTCTAATGTCACGAAAACACTAGGTGTCATATTATTGCCACTTTCAAGGTTTCAAACGATTAAGGTTATCACCCCAGCACCATACCTATTCGGATCCCCACGGTCACACAAACTCCTTTTGAGTTTCTTGTGTCATTAGCACAATATAGACACAATCTCTCACTTGTACACTCTTTTCTTCACAAATTTCTTCACGTCCCACACCGCATCATCATGCACATCTGTAAGCCCACATTTCACAACTAAACCACTAATGTTTGGTCAACTTCTTATCCTTACAATAAGTCCCATACGTCATTTATCTTTACTCATACTACGTATATCGGCCTTTCAAATTTACAACGTCTTATACTTAATCGGTTGCTTAGTTCCAGGCAACTACTAGTTATGCTGTCTGTCAACACCTGTATGTATGCTCACATCTTGTTTTCGTATCCACATCACACATATAATAATCCTCTATCTGATAGAACCAACACGTGATTCTCTGATCACTTACCAACACCACTCAACCTATTCATATCTTTCCTATCCTATAACCAATCAAAACCTGCCTCTTGCTTTAAACAGTTTCCTTTTATACGCTACTCCTCCATACATTTTATCTGCCCACGACGTACCATGAAAGAACCACGCTACTTAATTCGCATACCATTCTCTTACTCTTATAACACCAGTGCTCATACACTTATCTCTTCAACACATCAACACTAACTTATCACATTACACTGCCCATGCTACTCATCAATCGAACCTAAGTACCCTTATAAGAAAATTCAATTTTCTTCCATACAAATAAGATCGTTTCATCCCGAATCTGACAAACCTATTAATTCAAACAAATCACACCAAAGATGTCTTGTCAATACAAAATTTCTTGTGATTCATACCTTTATCATCTTATCTTGATACTCTCAACTTTATTCTCTATAGCTTATCTCCTTTCCCGAATGGGCACCCTACCGCCAACTCTAAGCAAATCGAGCAACTTCTGCATCAACAGAACACGAACTGAAACTCATAACAGCTTACCAAACCCATACCAGGCGGACAACACCATCGTAAAAAGCTCAGCACAAATCACATTGGCTACTGACAAGAACCAAGGATATCAATATTCCTGCACAAACTAGAATACCCATCATGTGTGTCTATTAATCAATCTTCATCTAACCTCCGCACACAGAAGTTCTAAGTCTCAATGCTGATTCTCCCGTTAATGATGAATAAGCACTCCAGGCTTATCAATCTAATATCGTCGACTCCAATCATAACAACCATACCACTCGTCCCACTCAGTTCTCAGGTTCAAACTTTGTTCATACTCTTCGACTACCCTTAACTCTTTCCCTTCTAGTGGCGCATCTTACACATCGCTAAGCTCATCACCGGGTACCTAGAAAGACATGACACTATCCATTCACATTACCCCAAGGCTTCTCCTTGCAAGATTGTACTACACTAACACGATTCCCAATGGATAAACAACAACCACATTATCGTCTCAAGCTCACAGCTCATACACACCCACGAAAGGGAGCGCAAAGCACTCAATCAAAGATGGTCAAAACTGAAATCTTTCACCCAGAGTTACCCTCAACTCCTTATGACTATGCGAACAACATCCATACTTCTGCAATCCATGCATCAAAATGGTTACACACCCCTTCGAACCTACGACTTTCGCCCACCAACTCCACCTCACTCAAGCTATTACAATACACCGTCGAATTTCACCACTCTAAATTTCACCTCTATGGGTAAGATAGCACAACCATCTCTATACAATAGATTTAATTATAAACAACTTCCATTTCTTTAAGGAACATTACATTCAAGACATACAATTAAGCACTAAATCAACCACACCATTAACACTTACCGCGGACTCTCAGATTTCATCCACTTAGCACTCGTAGGGAAGAAATACTAAAGCAATTACATCATCTCGCGAAAGATCTGAAACTACTTACACCGTAGCTTCATCCAGGCATATAGATATCCAAACATGAAAAAGACTATCCACAACCAAAACTAAACAAACTTCACCTCCCAATTCTAGGTCAAACAGCACCAACATTCCTAGACCTTACAGCAGGTCACAAACCACCAACATCATCCTCTCAAGAGATCTATTCCTACCGACACGTCATCCTAAGACGACCAAGCCAACTCCTTTAATAACATCCATCTCAGGCTCTTCCAGCCTTATACACTTACACTTACCAAATATCTCGCATTACATCTAGTTCCCCAATCATTTAAGCCACAAACCTCTACTTCGCAAAATTTTCTAAATGACCTTAAATGATTACACATCAAATCACAATCGTCTTCGACATACATCTCATCATATTTACATGCACAACACTCGATAACCAGCCTATCGACAACATCTCTAATTCACATATTCATCTCTCACACGATTTTTAACTTCTATCAAGGAACACGACTCGGTGCCACGCCACGAGTCAAACACAAGGGTCATCACACAGACCTTCAAATCACAAATACCATTGCGATCACTAACAACACCCCGTAGGGGAAGGAACATTCTCAAATACTGTCTAAACTCAAACTTTCTAGTCCACTTTAGGCCGGTCATTTTTATGCTCCCGTCCACAATGCTCCCGTCCATACTCAATCTCGGGGTACACGACTCATGACACAGTACGACTCATGACGTAGCACGGCTCATGACGTACATAATCCTCAACACGCCCATAACCACATCTTCTACCCAATCACAATAAACAACCTCTAAGAGGTTTCAAACACTGTATCACACCTATTCGTCAAACAATTGGTAGCATAACACACAACAAGCAATTAACTACAGTCACCCTCGACCCACATGAGTACAACACATTCCACACAATCAATGCTCATCTCACGAGCTTACACTCACTACAACCAATAACCATTGGTTTACACACCCACAATCTACACCATAATCGTAACCACGACTTGTCATAGTCCCTCAAGGGTAACTCCTATCACAAGAACATCACAACACCCAACCAGGTTAAACTCAACTTGACCTTCTAGAGCTACATACTGCTCAACATCTAGTCCTATCACACCAACACATAATCACATATCCACATACCGAGGAGAATCCCTAGGAGTGACACATCAATCTGGGTAACTAGTTTGGATTTCCTGCTAGAATAGACGTCAGCCAAACGCCTTTCTAACATGAATCCCGAACTAGTCAACTAGACGCCCAAGGGCAAAACACGTCATCCCAAAGATCCAACCTCAATGCACAAACATCACGTAGCATGAAAATGTCATATATCCCAATGAAATTTCATGCTAACATACCAATACATGAATGTCACACATCAATGCAAGCTCTCTCGTAAGGCATTAACCATTCCCACGGCTCCTAGGTATTCTAACCTAGAGCTCGGATACCATTTGTAAAGCTTCGATCCCGTTTTAATATAATTCAAATATATTTCTTGAAAGCCAATCCATTATGAAAGCCCTTTCTTTACAAGTTATGCCTGTAAATGCTCCATTTATATCAAAACTCCATTTAAAAACACCTGAATCAAACATTCATCAACCAACACACCCAGCGAACCCTGCTCGAGCGGACTCATGACCGATCGAGCGGTCAGGTACCCGAGACCTCTTTTCCCAATACCATGAAAATTTTTCTAAAGCTAAAAATAACAACCATTTCTTCTCTTTCTTGAAACATGAATTCAAACTCTTAAAACAAAATCTGAAATACTCACATAAGCTTAAATTGTCCATCCTTTCCATGAAAACTAAGATCTCCACTTTATTAACAAAAATCACCATAAACAGGAACTAAGGTGTTCAATCATTACACGATAAACGGCCTCACATGCATGCACAACATGAATATATATGGCTCTAAGGCCTTACAACACGGGATTCCAACCCTCAATTATAATATTCTGGATATTCAAAAATAAGAATACAATTCTAACTCTCAACAACTGACTATCCCAAAGGAAATACAATCTCACACAATACGCCAAGGGTCCAACAACCATCGCCTCAGTCCCTGAGCTTCTTCCCGCTATCACTTGAAATGTTGTTAAACAACATGAGCCGAAGCTCGTAGGAGCAAGACCAACCCCGAATACATGCATCGTATGTGAAGATGGTTATGCAAGGTGCACGCATAAGTTTAATCAAAACATCTTGTTTGTTTACTAAATAAATTATCATTGCATAATCGAGTTTTATAAAAAGGGTTATTGTTCCATACTTCTTAGTTTCCATGAAATCATCCAATTTACCATTCTTAATCAACCAAACACATTTCATCTCTCTTATCAACCAAACATACTTTCTCATTTTATAATCTTCTTAATTTCTTCACTCAAAGTTTCATTAACACAATTCCTTTACCATCTCCCATTATCTAACACATTTTTACCATTTGTTCCATTTCGATTAAGGTTTTACCAACCCGATTATTTACAACACACTCCAATGCACGCCAACACACACACTCAGTTGGCACCTTACACACTTTACTAACTCATGGTTCAAACCATAGGCACCGGCATCGGACGGGCGTATAGACCCCCGTAACGTTACACTTAATCCGGCCACACAGGCCCCTATGAAGTAACAGAACGTGCTATACCCCAACACGACTCGTACTTTCCCGGTTCACTAGCCGGCGGGCAGAGAACCCAATCTGCGTAGTTTTTTAGTTTTTCACGGAGGAGCAACTCGTGCCCAACCTTAAACGATCCCTTGGATCCACAAACCGGTCCATTTTATCATATCATAAAACTACACACACATGTGAGTCCAACCCAAGTGGTTCCTCTCACCAAACCCATACCACATACACACGCGAGTCCAACCCTAAAGGTTCCTCTCGCTAAACCCACATCGTTACATGTTTTCATTATTCACGATTTCATTGTTTTGGAGTTCATACCCCAAATTAACCATTCACATCAATTCCAAATTCACCAAATCATTGGTTTTATTCGATAAAACCCACAATTTATGCTTTACATCAACAAGTGTTACATATATTTATGAAAAATGGTTACAATAGCTTATGATAATTCCCAATTTAACCAACAATTTCCTCAATTTCATCATACCGGTTCTTCAAACCCGAAATTCCCAATGTTCACAACATTAGCTCAAATTCCAAACCCTAGTTTCTCATTTTTGCAATCCAACCCCCATAAATGACATTATCAAGATAAAAACATGTTAATTCTCTCATAGATTCACAATTAAGCCCTCATTATTATCAAACTTCAATTTAAAGCTTTGAAAACACATATCTTACATTTTTATGTTCATAAACTTGAAAATTCAACACATATCACAAGAATATTCAAGAAAGTCTTAGATCCTACCTTAGGGATGCTAGATCCACAAGAGGAAGCCTTACACGACCTCCATCCATGAAAATCTCCGACCTCGCGGTGAGAACGGAGCTTCCAACGCCAAGATCGGACCTCCAACGAGCATTTCACCGAACGATGAGCATGGAATCACCACCAAGAGGGACAAATGGAGCTCCATGAGCTCTCCAACTCAAACCTTAGCCCTCACATGTGTTTTAGAGAGAGAGAGGAAAGAAAAGAATGAGAAGAAAAGGCCCCTATGTGACTTTTTAAAGAGTCTACTCCGCGACAGTCCGCTCAAGCGAACCCCCACCGCTCGAGCAGTCACACCCTAGAAACCTTTCTGCCACCTGTCCGCTCGAGCGAGCTTCCCACCGCTCGAGCAGTCAACACTGATTGCCAAACTGAACAGAAGCTGCCAAAACTGAACCCAAGCATAAGCCTAATGCCTTGCAACAATGTTCTCATACACTGTACGATCCATGGCCGTCATCATTCATCATTACATGATTAAAATTTTAAATTCTCCCTCCAAATTAACACTTTTCTCAAATCCACCGGAGGTCCCAAAGCAAGGCTTTAATTAAATCCTTAAAATAAAAAGGAGCCGAATCATTATAGATCCAGCCAGAATGGGCTCTGAAGATAAAATAAGAAGTTGCTAAACAGATCAACCCTGGATTCTTGATGGTAACCGAGTATCCAAAGTGGGTGGCAATATGGTCCCAGTTCTAAAGAAAGATGGACGTATCCAAGTCTGCGTGGATTTTCGAGATCTCAGCAAGGCTAGCCCGAATGACGATTTTTTATTACCACACATTAACGTCTTGGTAGACAGTACAGCGGGGCATACTTTGTTGTCATTCATGGATGGCTTCTTCGAGTACAACTAGATTCTGATGGACCCCGAGGATAGAGAAAAGATGACATTCACTACACCCTAGGACACCAATTGTTATCGTGTGATGCCGTTTGGTTTGAAGAATGCAGGGGCGACCTATCAGAGGGCTGCTGTGACGCCCCGTCCTCCGCGCACGTTGAGACATATATAAATATAAATAAAGGGTTATTCTAGCCATTCATTCAAATTTACATACGCTAGTTATTACATCATAAGTGAATTCTAAACCGTTCAAAAGTACATAAGTATTATAGTTCCACTAAGAATTTTCAATAATTAAACTAAGCATGAGAAATCTGAATATAAAAACGAAAGCAGAGGTTTTAACTCCTTAGAATGCATCAGCTGGATCCATGTAGTCTTGGAATTCACATTGTTCTTCCAACTCTTCTTCTCCCTCGGGGTTGACTTCCTCCAAGAACTCCTCCTCACATGTGGCACGAATGCTATGAGCCAAGGCCCAAAAGCTAAACACTCTAACGTTCTAACTAATCTCACGGCACAAAATTTACCGCAACACATACCATATAACACCCAGTACAGTTTATCATCAAGGAGACAGATAAATTTATGACTGCATAGCAGGCAAGTAAATAAGCATGCATTTATGAGGTGTCGTGTATGAAATGCAGATTCCCAACCCAAAATGCGCCTAGATAACAAGAAGGATTCCACGCCGGGAATCACTAGAGTAGACTTTATGGGATTTGATCACCAAAGTGCCATCATCGCTCCTCGTTGCGAATAGTAAATTCGTAGCTGGACTTCATGCCACAGCTGTTTTACTCAATGGCAACGACGTGGGGGCGGACCAACTAATATATAGCCACCCCTATTCAGACCAGCAAGTCCCACCTTAAGACTCGTGATGCGCCGGTGTCAACCCAAAGTCTAAGAGATTTCAAGAAATGTTCACATTATACAAAGTACCAAGATGAGGGGTTTAGGTCTACCAAAATTGGGCTCTCTCCAACTTACCACTGTAGTGGGATTAGGTCAGCCGAATTAGGCCCTCCGAATTACCCTTCAAAACATCTTGGCCATGGGATTTAGGTCTGTCATAATTGAGCTCTCTCCGAATTACCACCATAGTGGGATTAGGTTTGCCGAAATAGGCTCTCTCTGAATTACCCAATTTTCCCATATCATAACTCAAGGAACGCGAAATCAAGGAGACGTCAAAACCAAAGTGCTAGTGACGAATCCATGGTGCCTAACAGTATTAATGATAAATCATTTCAAACACCGGGGACGCACCCAGGGTGTAAAAACTAATTTTGTAACACCAGAGATGAACCCAGGGTGTACAAGGAGAATACATCCCAAAATATTTTCGAAAAATAGCAACCAGGGACACCCTAGATATAGAACCAAGAAGAACAATCTCAACATAGCCCATCCCAACAACGGTTTGTACAGACGGACTCCAACTTGCTAGGATGCAAATGAAAATGTTCATAATGTGTACCATTAATCTCAAGTGCAACAATTTATAGCATGGCATTAACATGGCAAGATTCACGGTATAACGCGTAAATCATAAAGTACAAGTATGTGAAGTACAATTCTCAAGGGATGATTCAAATATGATAGCATGGGTTCTAAATCATCATACATTCTCTTAAAAGCACTAATCAACTATTTCAAAGTGAAAATCATATAAACACTTGGGTCTCATAGTGATAGGTACTCAAACATACACTTAACAAGTTTTAGGGCCAAAAGTCAAGTATTAAATTAAAAGGGACGAAAATATTTTGGGGTATCTAGATTTGGAATTAAGTTATGATTTTTATACACCATTTAGATAGAAATATTTTCTACAACTCTCATGTTTAACACCAAGGCCAAATCCTAAGGC
>JAULJZ010148033.1:0-10387 GCA_032270985.1 Heliamphora pulchella | reverse complement strand
ATGTATGCGCGTGGATGCGTTTAATTTGTTCTAATTTTATATATATATATATATATGTGCATATGCGTGGATGCATTTAATTTGTCCTAATTTTTTCAACATAGAACCAAGCGCTAACCAGAGCACTAACTTGGCGCTCGAGCGTCGAGACAAAAGAACCAAGTGCTTGTGGGGGCGCTAACAAAGCGTTCGAGCGCTGCGACGTTCAGGGACTTGTAGATTTGCAATATATAGCGTTAATACGAACGCCATTGTAATAACCAAAAGTTATTTTTTAGGATTTTTGTAGAAAACGTATATATTTGGAACTTTTGTTTTTGTCTAAGGTTAAAAATGATATATTAGAAAAGCTTAGAAAGAGACCAAGTAGTGTAAAAGAGAAGTTCAGTTTAAGGCCAAAAAGTGAGATAGACTTTTTAATTCGTAATTATTATAGTAAATTGATTTCGATCTCCTTACCGTAAGCACATAACTGAATTACATATGTTTTTTTGTGTTTTTGTAATTGTTTAAATTCTTTATTATTTTGTGTAAATTGAAACTAATGGTATATTCGTTGCACAAATATATATATATATATATATATATATATGTTAAAGAAATAAATAAATAATATTATTATGAATACATATATAGTGAGAGAGAAATAGATGAATCTTAAAAAATTGAAAAAATGAGTAGGGGAAGAAGCATGTGGCAAGTTGTATGAAGAGAAATTTACTGAATGAATGAATTATTTGCCTAATCATTAGCATTTATTATTTCGTAATTTGTATAGTTAATAAAAGTCTCATAATTGGTTTTTCATTCACTACAATTATTATATATATAAGGATTATTTTTTTGATAAAATATTTATGTTTAGTAATTTACAATTATTTAATATCTTAAAATATTTAGATCAATTTATATGTACTTCGATTAATATTTAAAGGATGAATCTCACCATCTATCAGTAAGTGCTCAATTAAAATCGAAATAAAGCCCATGTAGGCTAGTTGTGTGTGTATTTGCTCCTAGTAATTTACTGATCTCATGCAAAATAAACATATTCTTACATAATTTATTCTCTAAGATAATTAATTAATAGTATTGAGTCCATTCATCACTAAGTAGTCTCATCTCTCTAGTAATCTCATAGTGTGGAATTACTTAGCTTTAGATCATCATAATTATGCATTTATATTAAATGGATACATTTACTAATAAATTTCACATAAATATATTATAGTATTAATTTTAAATCTTGAAATTTCATACCGGGTCATCAATTCTAATTCCAAAAGACATGTTTGTTTTCAGTGAAAGGAAGTTTGGATTAAAATGAAAGTCCCAATTAAATTTTTATTTCATGTTAGTTTATTTGTGTTTTTTGTGTTCAGATTAATTGTTTGAATTGAACACTCAATCGGTCCTAAAATAAATAAGTTTGGATAGGGAGGGAGTGAGATAAAAACAAAAATGATTAGAGCGGAGAAGTGATTAATCCAAATAACAATTTTGCAGGCTTTTAATACATTTTTTTCCTGAGATAGTTATTAGTATTTTTTATATTTTTATTTTATTAATTTTTAAACTTTTAACTATTACTTTTTACTTTTTGTTTTACGATTTTTGTTCTATTTCTCTAACCTAGATTAGTTAGGATTAAATTCTTATATTAATTTTTTACTTTGTAACTTTGTTAATAACTTTTTTTTTTACTTTGTTTTTTTTTGTCTATGAGATTATCTATCTTTTTCTTTTTACTTTTTTAGTCTTTTTTTTTTTACTTTTTTTTTTATCTTAGTTAGTTTTTTTTTTTTGATCATTTAAGGGCTTTAAATACAATGCACAAATACACCCAAAAAAAAATATTGCAAAAATACAAGTTTACCCCCTCAGCCCACCCTCAAAAGTTTATTCAAATTTCTTAGCTTTTGTGAAGTACATCAATCATCAATTGGTGGCCTATTAAACCATCAGCGTCTAAGATTGATATCAAGCCATCACTTTCTTTTTTCTCGTAAGTTGCACTGAAACTTTTAAGAGCAATATCAAAACTTCACCACTCTTTTCTGTTTTCTCACCGACAAAGGTGGTGATGTTTGGAATTATTAAAATTAATAAATTATAATTATAGTTTTTAGTACAAGTTATAAGTATTTGATTACAAATTATAACTTGTAATTGAAATAAAAAAAATAATTATAAATTATAACAGAAATTGTGAGTGTTTAAAATAGATTAGCTTTTCCAAACACTCCAAAGAGGTGCAAAAAATAGTATCAACCGACCATTAAGGCTAACAAATCTTTAAGGTTTTTAAAATTTTTATTTTGTAATGGAGCATCTTTACCGAGATTGACAGATCGAGGTGACTGGAGAGGCTTGAAGAATTCGCACGACACTGAGCCAAGTGAATTAAAGACCGAGCTTACAGAAACTTTATAAGGGAGGAATACATGTTGCGTTGTCTATAATTGGATCGTAATGCAGCGTCGTAGAGACGAGCTTTTCGATAAATATGAAGACGACAACGATTTTAATGTAGAGAAAAGTGAAAGTGCACTAGAATTGAAGCTAAAAGCTAGTAACTTTTCCAAACACCCCAAAAAGGCACAAAAAATAGTGTCAACCTCCCATTAAGGCTAACAAATCTTTAAGGTTTTTAAAATTTTTATTTTGTAAGTTTGGAGTGGACTCACAAAGATAATTCAAACCGTTCACTCGTAAATTTCACGGGGATAATTTTTTACACAACAAATTAGCTTAATTGGATATTGATAAGCATATAAACAAATGAAATTTTAGTTTACAAAGTAACAATTTTAATTTAAAGTTGACTGTTTATATTTAGATGATTCACTTTATATAATTAAATGCAGCTTGTTCATCTATCTATTGATATACCATCAATCTTAGTTTTTGCATAGATGACTTTTTATGCCAGGTTTACAGGATGAACAAATCGAATCGTTATTTTGAACTTACTTCTAACTTTCAAAATAAAATCTCGAATGGTCTCGGGTATTTGTTGATCTTGAGACGAGACCGCAAAAAACAAGAATGAAAAAAATCCATAGTACACAGCGTGTTACAAACTTAACAAACTTACTATTTATGGGTTATGCTAACTACTGCTCACTGGATAATTAATAATAAGATAATAAGGATAATTTTTTTAAGGGTTTATTTTATTTTTATTACCTAAACTATCATGGATTTTTTTATTTAGTCCCTCAATTATTAATTTTGCCTATTTCGTTCCTCAATTATTTAATTTATTTATATTCAGCCAAATTAAAAATTAATGTCTATTCAATTGATGAAAAATTGTCTTTTAGCCATTTTTACTCATTTTTTGTAAGCAAAATAATAATTTTGTTGCTCATTGTGGGAAATTTATTGACGAAAAACAGTTTTGTAACTATTTTCACTCATTTTTTTATAGATAAAATAGTTATTTTACTGCTTGCATGTGATGGGAAAGTTATGGATGAAAAATAGTTCGATAGCAATTTTCACTCATTTTTTGTTTACAAAATAGTAATTTTGTTATTTGTGGTGGGAAAGTTAACTCCTTTTAAGTTTAAAAAAAAAATAAAAAACATAGTAGAACATTGAAAGAAAAAACAGAAAGCTTTTAACAAGTGGTAATTTTTAATTTGACTGAATAGGAATAAATTAAATAGTTGAGAGACCAAATAAGTAAAATTGATAGTTATGGGATGAAATAAAATTTTTATAATAGTTTAAGGAATAAAAATGAAACTAACCCATTTTTAAATATCAATATATTTTTAGATGTGGGGCCTAATAATTTTACAAATATCTATACACTTTTTATCTATTCTTCATTATCCAATAAACAATGATAAACATAATCCTTCCTTAAATATAGGATTATGGTAGGTATTACGTAGCGAACTCGTAGGAAAAGTTTATACTTTCTTTCTAAATCCTAAAACAATTTAAGGTTTTGTTGGTTTGTATGTAATGAAAAAAAAAAAAAGAAAGAGATTTTTCCAAAATCAATATTGACAAAAAAATCTTTTAAAAAAATCAGTTTGTGTTTTTTAAACTTTTAGTTTTAACTTTTCAAAATATTAAAAGAAACAATATTTTAATTAGCATACTTAATTATTTGGAATTATTTATTCAGGGTAGCTAAAAAAATTTGTTTGAATTCAAAATAAGTTAGTCTCGAAAAAAATGAATTGAAAATAAGTTACTAGTAAATTAGTTTTTTAAACTTGGTTGATTGGGCAAAATATTACCTTATTTTTTATTCAAATTGGATAATATTTCTTTCAATAAAGTTGATTATAACAATTAATATAATTAGTATTGTGAGTAATAAGTTATGAAACAGATGCGTTATTTAGGGATAGCAACGGAATGAATTTAGGGCCGGAGTGTGTTCCTTCACTCTCACCCCGTTTATTAGCGGGGTGGGTCGGAAAGGGAAAAAATAATTGGGAAAGTGGCGCGGCGGGAGCGGTGGCGGGGCAAGGCGTAATAAAAAATATATTTTTCACTTTAAAAAAGATTAATACTAATAATAATGACATGATGAGATATTAAAATAATAATATTGATCATTGACTAAAATTAAAAATAAAAAAAATAAAAAATACAAGTAAAAAATTAAAAATAAGTATAATATTTTTTTATTTTAATTCTAATATATTGTTAAAAATTAAAATTTATACATATGTTTATATGTTAAATATATTTAATTTATTTAATCGGGGGCGGGGCGGAGTGGAGGAAAATGGGGCAAGAATTACAAATATCGTCCCTACTCATTACTTAACGGGTATAGGAAAAACTCGTGCAAAACAAGGCGGGACGAGGACGAGGTAGCGACAGGTAAGATTGCCAAATAATGTTATCTATGCACTGTTATTGTAGTTGTTTTCATAAAAAATTGTACTTTACTTTGACATTTTAATATTTTTACCTTTTTACCTTTTTGTCAAATAATGTATAATAGCTTTTTGATCTTTTGACTAAAAAATCAAAAATATTGTTATCCAATTTGGCCCTGAACCCATTGCCCCATTGCACAGTTTTTAGTGTAAAACTTGAACAGATAAATAAATATATAGATAAATTTATCTGTATGAAAAACACTGTGTATTTTCAAAATACGTATAAAGCACACAGATAAATTTAACTGTCCTACATAAATAAGCAGACAGATAAATTTATCTGTATAAATAACACTGTGTTTTTTCAAAACACGTATAAAGTACACAGATAAATTTATCTGTTAAATATGCTTGTCTCACTAAACAGATAAATTTATCTGTTTAGTAAATTGTGCTTGTTTCACGAAACAGATAAATTTATCTGTTACCTGTACTTATTTGATTTAACAGATAAATTTATCTGTCTAACATTTGTTAATACTAGAAAAAAACAACAGATAAATTTATCTGTATGCATTACATATAAATTTATCTATTTGTGCTAAATTTATCTTTATTGTAGGCGATTGGATTTCGCGCGTTAAAAATTTTGTTGATGAACCTTGCGCGTTAAAATTTATTTTTTTGGACCTTTAACTGAAAACCCCTTTTTATGAGAGAGAGAAAGTGAAAAATGTTGGAACAATCTGAAGTGTACTAGAAAGCAGAAATAAAAAAGAGAAAAAACCAATAAGAAAGAAACATTTAAATTGCAAAAAGTTAAGAAACTTATTACAGCAAATTCAATTGAGGCTTGTGTTTGACACAATCTCTTTAAGACAAGAATTCCTCACTACGGTGCTTCGAGTTTAATATCATACGTTTCACAAGATGCAACGATCTTCAACTCATGAAAGCAACACAACAATTTGGAGGTTCGGGGAACTAAAACTGTGATTGAACTCTCTTTCGATACTACTAGAAAATGTAGCAATATGCCTGAAGCAAAAGCAGTTGAGGAAGAGAGAAGAGGAACCTGAAATTTGTTATGTAAAAAGACTCAAAATAATTACAAACAAATTCTAAGAGACAAATTTTACGTGGCTCGACAATTTACCTACGTCCGTGGGTGGCAAAACTCAATATATGGATAAGGAATTATAAATCACTCAACTCTCACAAATTCTCTCTCCCAAACAAAATTTGTACATACAATAATCTGAGACTGCATTCATATTTATAGGAGAGAAAAATAGACATAATCTAATCAAACTTGTACTAGTCGAGTTCAAAACTAATCAAACTTGTGCAAATTCACATTTTTCAGAACTCTTCAAAAAGTCAAATTGATGTGGACAAATTTTAGTAACGTGATATACTAGAAATTTATCCCAACTCAAATAAGATTTTAGTCAAAATTCCCAACAATCTCCACCTTGGCAAGAATCCATCTCCCAAACAAATCAACATACTAACGCCACTACCAAATACACTAAAAGTGCTCAATTTCTGAATCAAACAAATCAATTAATAAACTCTACATCCAAATGCGCTTTGTGGTGCCAAATTCATCTGAGGTGACCAAAACTTCAAATAAAACATATTGGTTGATTAATGCTGCTACCAGAAGCGTTCTGAAATGCCAAATTGCATACAAATGTGCCAATTCTAAAAATTGAACAAAGTACAGACAGACGCACGTATCGCGTCCAAGCAAAATGTGAATCGGGTGGAGCGGCTACTCAAATTACTAAATTTTGTCAAGTTCAAGTCGTATTGAAACTTTACCTAAATGACACATCTTGTCATTTAAATTGTTAATATATCTTCTACCAACAAATGTAACTAGATAACCGACACAAAATTCATCTATTGCCAAATTTCATCTGAAGATCAAACTTCTCATAATTAGCAAAATAGATTTCTCGAGACAAACAAAATAGGCTCTACCTACTGCAAAGTTCTTTAACTTCTGACTTCTTCAGATGATCCAAATAAACGACTTTTCAAATATAAATCAAGTATACAAATATCCAACCGGAATCCAACAAACAAAACCCTTAACAAATTCAGTTATCAATTTTTTTTAAGCTCAACCACAAATAACCGCTTACTATACAAGTTTAGATGAATCGATTGAGTCTCGATGCTAAATGTGCGTAGGCCAAAAGTTCAAGTCAATCATAGTGCGCATGACTTTCTTCTTCACATAACAGATTTTGAATACCAAATTAGGGCGCGTTTGTTGAATTCAAAATACATGCAGAGACTTAAACGACGTTTGAGGATGCATTCGAATTTCGATTTTGACCTATAATATACCGTTTCAATTGTCTCAACGAGACAAAACTTCTAATATTTTCAAAAGCGATTCTTGATCACTTCAAAATCTAGGTAAAGAGCAAAAGATCAACTTTAATCAAAGCTCTGATTCCACTTGTTGTGCAAAAAGGTCCAGAATAATCACAAACAAACTAAAAAAAGAAATTTTACGTGGTTCGGTAATTTGCCTACATCCACGGGTGGTAAAACTCAATATATAGAAAATGGATTACAAATCACTCGACTCTCACAAGTTCTCTCGCTCCGAATCAAAACTTACACACACAATAATCTGATACTACATTTATATTTATAGAAAAAAAAAAGAGACATAATCTAATCAAACTTGTATTAGTCGTGTTCAAAACTAATCAAATTTGTACAAATTCACATTCTTCAGAACTCTTTAAAAAGTCAAATTGATGAGGATAAAATTTAGTAACGTGATAGAATAGAAGTCTATCCCCACTCAAATAGGATTTGAGCCAAAATTCCTAACAAAATTGGGATGATGAGAATGGGTAAGGGGCCTGCCTTTAAATAGACCCAATGGTTACTGTTAGAATTGGACCGAACAGTTATCGAATTAGTTCAGTTTAGCAGTTGGATCCGTCAGTAGACACAAACTGATTTGAACTCCAATAGTCCGTTTTGACTCCAAAGGTCACTAATGGTAACGAAACAATAACATTATTTTAAGATTTAAATAATTATTTTTTGTACAAAAAAGATAATGGATCTATTCGACAGACAACCCACGACCCGAACTTGGGTACAGTCGGTTGAATAGGCGACGGCCACGTACGCGTGTGTTTTGAATCGAACCCACCCATGAGCAGGTCTTCCTCTAATCACAAGGCTTGTGTTTGACAAAATCTCATTAAGATAAAAATGCCCAGGCTATGGTGTTTCGAGTTTGATAGTGTACGTCTCGCAGAATGCAATAATCTTTAACCCACAAAAGTAGTACAACAATTTGGAGATTCGGCGAACCGAATTTGTGATTGAACTCTCTCCCAAGACTAATGGAAAATGTAGCAATATGCCAGAAGCAAAAGAAGAGGAGAAAGAGAGAAGAGGAACTCAAAATTGGGATGATGAAAATGGGCAGGGGGTTTGCATTTAAATAAACCCAATGGTGCATGTTAGGACTTGACCAAATAGTTATCAAACTGATTCGGCCTAACGATTGAATCCGCTAACAAATACGAACCGATTTGAACTCTAACAATCTGTTCTAACTCCAATTGTCAGTAACGTTAACAAAATAGTGACAGAATTTAAAATTTTAAATAATTATTTTTTTTTTGCAAAAAGATAATGGAAATATCCGACCCACGACCCAAACTCGAACACGATCGATCGAATAGACAACGGTGGCGTGTGCGTGTGTTTTGGGCCGAATCCACCCATGAGTAGGTCTTCCTCCAACCACCAAACTTGAATGCTCTTTGGAGCCCAAACCCAAATCTAATGTTGGATAATATATGGCACTTAAGATCCTTCTTCCCAATCAATGTGGGATTGGCTTCATGTTATCCAATTTACTATTTTCTAGCACACTTTGAAGTTAATTTCTTATTCACCAATTAATAATTTTGAACAACACAAAATTTATAATTAAATTACACATGAAAATGAATATATTAGCACTTAAAATCACAAAAAACGTTAAATAAATTTTAATTTATTTAGCTTTAAAATTAGTTAAAACTCATATTCAACTTAGTTTAAAACTCACATTTTCTCCAACAAGAGAGAGAGAGAGAGATATGAAGATAATGGCATGTTTGATTGATCGGAGATAAATTGATGGATATAGAATACCTTCGGATATAAAGGTGAATATAAAATTCAATAAATATAAGTTTGGATATATAATCCTAAGTTATATACCTATACCGTATTTGTTTTTTTATTTATTTTAAATATGAGTATTGATATAGAAATGGAAGAATTAACCTTGGCCCATTCAGTAGCACAACAAGGGCAGGAGAGAGAGAGAGAGAGAGAACTTATAGCAGTAACAGCGGCAAACCGTGGAACAAAGAGCAATGACTAAAGTGACTTTTGAATAATAAGGATATATAAACCTTCCTAACATTAGCATTACATATTTTCCTTCCAAACACTTCATATGTAGACCCCACATGATAAAATATCTATTTTCATCCTCCAAATCCTCCAAACAAACAGACCCTTATAGATATATATACATATAGATTTGTGTGTAAAGAGGGAGTGCTATATTAAATATTGCGTAAATTGGGGATAAATCCCCTTTTAAGGAGGTTCTTGGGAATTCATTCTTGTCAAAAGTATAGTATTTTATAAAGTCTTTTTTTTGAAATTTTTAGTAAATAATAGACTATTATACCCTTATCTGTTATAATTAAAATTACACAAAAAAGGAAAGATTATGATTTGTAGAATATATTCGTTTCTGTTTCACATTTCCGTTATTGACGGAATCTTTTCCCGTTATATCACGTCGTGGGTTTCGGTGTAATTGTTTGTTTCATTATTGATCGGCGTATACTACATTAATCTGAAAATCTTAGTGCAGATCTGAAATATGCTATAAATATGTTTGTCCTGTAAGTTTTAACACTATTTTCATGTTTGCTTTGTATTTTCATCCATTATTTTGCACTTTAATCCATTATTGAGTTTTTTTTTATTTTCATTTTCGATTTTAATATCTGGTTGTTCATTTTCTTTAATGAAAAACTTTTTTCGTAGCAATCTATTACAACACCATTTTCAAGCGGAGATTGATTAATTTGTAGAAAATGATACATTAACTACAAATACAGCTTACAGAAAATGATACAATGATACTATATGTTCAAGAACTGAACATCATTTTCTTAATATAACACTATGAAATGATACAAATGAAAATCATAATATGGCTTAAAAACCATAACTTGTGTATCATTATTTATTATAAATAATACAAGCATAACAAGAAAATTGATTGGTGTATCATGTTCTGCTGGGTATTTCATTTTTTGTTGACTGTATTATTTTCTGTTGAATGTATCATTTTGCATATTATTTCTGTTGGCTGTTTCATTTTCTGTTGAATGTTTCATTCTAGAAAATGATACATATGAAATAATTTACTGAAGTAGACCATCTTAGACAGGTTGTGAATATGTTTTAAT
>JAULJZ010148022.1:0-10387 GCA_032270985.1 Heliamphora pulchella | reverse complement strand
GAGGATCTAAAAGGGGGTACCTAAATTGCCGGGGAATCCTTAAGTTGTGGAATGTGCCTCAGCGTGCCAATCCTCGGTGGGTGATCCAAACAATGTAGGCTTCAATGTAGGTATGGGAGATTAGGAACTCGGTGTCTCGGCAGGATAATAACCCGTGTGACGATGACAGAGCATCCAAGGGTTGAAGCCTAGGCCCAGAATCTATGAAGAAATGCCTTGAGAAGGAAGTGAAAAGAATCAAGGGCCGCACGCTGTTAAAACCTTTATTGTAACAGACCTATCGATCAGATTATCCATTGATTAATTGGTAATCAATCAGTAATCGAGCGGTGTATCGAGCGGTGCAAGAAAGGCTATGAGACCCGGTTCCTTTTGTTTTGTAATGTATATATGTAACGTGTTGGTAATCGTTTTAATCATTATAGAAAAGCATGTTTCAATATGTTTTATACATGTGTTGGCTTAGAGTGCATGTTGGTTTCAATCACGGTCCTGTTTGGGCATGTGGCAAAAAAGTTGAAAACTTTTTCTAAGCAGTATCGCTCGAGCGGTCTGTCTACGTGGGTGGTTTATATGCATGATTATACTAACTCAAAGATTATTATTATTTTTTGTTTTAAAAATATTTGTAATTCATGATTCTACTAAACTGCTTAAACTTTTCTTAAGTTTCATGAAGATTTGTTTCGTATATTTATGTAAGTTACTTATTATCTTAGGTTCAATACGAGACTAGTGTCCCACTTGATCAGACCTCTCTGCAACAACGCTAAAGATCATCTTATGGGAGTCGTGAAATAGAATGTCACGGCCGAGGTACATTCTTTTTATTAATTTTGTTGCTTCCAAGTTTGAATAACTTGAATATTTTATATATTGTGAATATATACTTTATTCATCTATCTTTATTTACTGAATATTCATAACTTACTTTATTACATATTTTGTATCTACCAAGTTAGTTTGTGAAGATCTTTGCAAGAATGGAATATAATATTTAGAGTATTTATGCTTTTATGTTTAGGCAAGATACTTTTTAGCTTATGATGTTGTGACAAATTTATTGAACCACTTAATTTATTTTTGAGCTTGAACTATGAAAAGTTTGTGTAATGAATTTTAGAAATTATTGTTGATTTCACATTTTAATTTTGAGTTATTAGTAAATTTTAATATTACAGAAGATGTACTTTATCGTAATAGTAGGTATTGCAGTGTTATTTTAAAAAAATACTAAAGATTTTTGTCAATAATTGAAATATGAATATGAATTAGTAGCACCTAAAAGTGACACTAAAAATGAAATTTTAGTAACGTTGAAGGCTTTTATCTAGCGATTAAAGGCGTTGCTAAATGGTAGGCTATTCTAGTGGTTTCGTTTTTTGTGGTGGAAATAGCAACGGCTAAAATCCGTCACTATAGAGTGTTCAAAGGTTTTTACCTAGCGGTTAAAAGCGCCGCTAAAGGTAGGCTATAGTAGCAGTTTTGGTTTTTGTGGTGAAAATAGCAACGCTTAAAATTCGTTGCTAATAGTGTTCAAAGGTTTTATCTAGCGGTTAAAAGCGCCGCTAAAGGACAAGATATAGCAGGGGTTTTGGTTTTTGTGGTAGAAATAGCAACGCCTGAAATTCGTAGCTACAAAGTATTACTAGTGTCAACGTGGTTTTTTTCCAGCACCATAACAACTGCAATATCCACTGCTGGAAAAAAAACGCTACACCAGTGACTTTAAAAACTGTCGCTAAATACCTACACCGACGGGTATCTCCTAACGGTTGGGACGACGGTTTATGAACTACTGGTATAGACAACTGGGACATTTAGTAACGGTTTTAGACCTCTATAGTGGCTGAAATAACCGCTGCTATAGAACATAATTTCAGTGGTGAAAAGTTTGGGCTAGGTTTTTTTGAGAGAGAGGTCGGCCCAGACCCAGAGGATATAGGCTTGGGCTTAGTACTCGGGCCTTAGGCGGGCTTTTTACTATTTTGTTAATTTTTTGATATTTTTTTTATTTTTTTTATTTTTTTTATTTTTTGAGTTATTGTATAAGACTATTAATTGTTAAATTTATACTTTATAATTTATTATAAGTTTATTTATTAGTTTATTATTTTATTATAAATTTACAATTTTATAAGTTTATTAGTTTGTTGATTACCTAGTTTATAAATTATAAGTTTATAGTCTAATATTAGTATATTAGTTTATTAGTTTTTATATAAGTCTATAAATTTATAGTTTAATATTAGTTTATTAGATTATTATATAAGTTTATATTTTATTAGTTTATTAGTTCATAAGTTTATTAATTTATTAACGTTTACAAAATAGTTTACTTATTATATGTTAATATTAATTTATAAATTATGCTATAAATTAATATTTATAATACATAAATATAATAAGTGAACACTTTAAATAATTAAATACAAAATAAATTTTATTATTCAAAATTTAAAAGTATCCAGTTATATAAATATTATATTTTAATCTTAACAAAATGGGCGGGCCGAACGGGCAAGCCTCAAACTCAGGCCAAAACGGGCGGGCTTTCAGCTCGGGCTTTAGGCCGGCCTAAGCCCATGGGTTCAGGGTTAGGCCCAGGCCCAAAGAAGGGGTATGCAGGCTAGGCTAGGCTCGAGCTCTGGTTTCTTGCGGATCGGGCCAAGCCCGCATAGTAGCGGGCCTCGGGCCGTTCACGGGTCTTGGTCATTTTTACACCCCTATGCACATGATATGCATATGAAAAACACATTTTTTTGATAGTTGATCAATTAGTTAATAGAATTGTAAATACTGTATATATTTATTAAATTTGTTGATAACTGAGTTAATTAATAAAAATTATTGTATATTTTGACATATTTTCAAATTAGTTGACCATTTTGAAAATACAAAAATTCATAAAGTTTCATTATGAGAGAGATACCAATTATCCACCTTTGTTTTATATTTCGTACATCACACTAGGATGACATCATATTCATTGAATACGATTCACTTTTAAGATGCCTTCGTGGTGAATGCTTCATTGGCCATGTGGAACATAGATTAGCATTATGTCATTCTTATAAGTGATCCTCCATTCAAGATTGGAAGAAGTGCTATATGAGGTGTCACGTCCCATTTTTTTAAAAATGGTATTTGTGACCGGCCAGTGAGTCAAGTTCACCCGAAGTCTACTTTTTCAATCCGTTTAAGAATTTTCAAACACATTATTTAGAAAAGGTTTAGCGAAAACATGAATTTACAAACATACCCAGAGCCAAACTAGTGTTATAAAATATATTAACTTTACAGGCGAAGATTTGAGTACAAAACATTTTTATCTAAACATAATCAGGTACACGTGTCCCGATTAACAACACAAAAAAATAATTTTTTCTCTTCGACCGTCCAGCATTCACTTTACCCTGAAATGCCACAACATCAATTTTGTAAGCACAAATCTTGTGTGAGTGCACATATATCAAGGTTACAGGTTTGCCATAGAATATCAATTTTACCCTATGAAAACATCTCATCAAACTGTTTTGTTAAAAATATCATTTTTCATAGACGGATTACAGGCATTAAGCCCTAGCAGATTTTTATAAACAAGTTACAGGTATTGTGTCTTAGCAAATTTTTCATAAACAGGTTACATGCATTGAGCCCTACATACGATCATATGCTCATGGCTATGCCAAAATTATGTAGGGAGCGGGTCCACAACCCTTTTCGTTATAATATCATAACCAACAATTACCTGGCCGTGATCCCATCTTTATACACCTTGCTGTTCAATACTCCAGCGACCGGGCTAACACCATTCAAGCTATCATCATATACACAATTTCAGGATATTCATGTCTTTTTCAGACCAAGAATATTCACATTTTTCACAAATATATCAATGACAGGAAAGTTGTATGAAAAACGTTATTTTATGCGAAAACACAATACTTTGCATTCAAAACATAAAACGTTATTTTATACAAAAACACAATACTTTGAATTCAAAACATAACAAGAAAACTCAAGTAACAAAGATATATGAGACTCACCAAACTTAGCCGACCTAGTCAATTAAGTTGTCCCGAAACATCCAGACTTAGACAGAAACACATGGAAATGCTAATTTTAGTGAATTTCTTACAGTTGTATTAACCATTCGATTTTTATTTTCTAGTTTTTATTTATATAACATTTATTTCTTCTTTATGAATTCTTTTAAAGTTCATCATAACTCATAATATGAAATTCTCATGTTTTAAATCTTCCTATTTTTCTAAATTATCATTTTAAAACTGTTAGTGTTACAAAAGAATGGTGAATATTAAAACCATGTAAAAATTTCAAAGTTTGTTATTTTCGACAACCAAAATAAATTAACCAAGACCCTAATAAATACTAATTTTAATAAACTTCTTTGTATTTTTGATAGCTTAACTAAGATTTTACAGTAAAAAAATATCTTAGTCTTTTAATATAAGCAACCTTCGTTATTTAATTTTATTCTTCTAAGACTTAAAAGAACAAAATTCTAAAAGAAAGAGTTAATTTCTTTTTTTTAAATACATGTAAAAATACATACTATTGTATTTTTAAGGAAACTTTTAAGCTAGCCTATTCTTTACTTAAATCAAGAAAACTAATTTTGTTAAAAAAAAAAAAGAAGAAAAACTCGGTTTAACTTATAAAATGTTGAATAAAATTCCTTATTTTAAATCGCTAGATTTCAAAATTCTTATTTCTTCATAACAATTTTATCATTAAATTGTTATTGAAAAGATTTTTTTAACCCTTTTATATTTTTAGCTTTCTAATAAAAGGAAAACACAACCAAACAGCCACTCCCCTCTGTTTTTAAAAAAAAAAAAAAAAAAAGCCAAACTCACACAGGGCCATTAAATTAAACACACACAGCTTCTTTATTCTCTCTTTCTCACATACACACACATAGCATACATACATACACACACACACACAGACACACACACACACATATATATATATATATATATATATAAAATACACACAGTATATATATATTATACATATATACACAGCATATATATACACATATATCTTCCACACACGGTATGTATATTTAGTATATATATACGTATATAATACATACAATACGCACACATACACGCACGACGCACACACACACGGCGCACACACACAGCGAACACAGCGCGCGCGCGCACACACACACCATACACTATATAGAGAGATGTATACATATTACATGAGTGAGAGAGAGGAAGCGAGAGAGAGAGAGAGAGAGAGAGAGAGAGAGAGAAAACAGCGCAGAGGGAGAGAGAAGGGAGAAAGAGAGTGAGACAGAAAGGGGGGAGAGACAGAGAGCAGCAGAGACCGACGGCAGTGAATGGTGGTGAATGGCGGTGGTTGTGCTGCGGCGTGGGGGGTCGGTTGCGGTGTCGTACTGCTTCAGTTTGAAGCTTATAGCTTTTGTAGCTTCAGAGAATATATATATATATATATATATATATATGTATTTGTTATATTGGAAGGCTCAGGGATATATAGATATATATTATATATGGCTATATTCAGAATTTGGGATGCTTATTTCAAATAAGATTTGCATTTGCGTGTGCCAAGAAGTGCAAGTTTGCCGGCTGGCTCAGCACATGATAAAGTCTGTTTCTTAGCTGCCAAGTGTACGATGGTCTTAATTTTATACATTATAAAATTTTTGATATAAAATTTTTAATTCAGAAAGATATAAAAATTTAGGTGTAAATGTTTAATGTATTTTTTTGAATTTTATATAGTTAAACTTTTTATTAGAATTTTTTATCTATTTAAAATTTTTTATCGCGGTTTATCGATTATTAGTATTTTCGATAGTTGTAAAATTTTAAGTTTAGAAAATTCTTAAAAATTTAAGTTTGTTATGTTATTTTATGATTTACGATGGCGTCGGATTTTACGAGAAAATGTTCTAATTAATAATTGTTTCAATTCTTTATTAATTAAAACTTTAATAGATGTAAATTTTTTAACATCAGGTTTTATTAAATTATTCTAGGTCTATAATTAATTAATTATTTTTATTTTATTATTATTATTATTATTTTTTTTAAAAAAAAAAAAATTGGGTATCACACGAGGATTTCGAGATCAAATAGAATATGTTTATTTCCATTTCTTGTGAGCCACTTATCTCATACAGAAACTGTTTAGGATATTTTAAAAAGGGCAGAGGTTTTTAAGTAATTTTGCCTTAATCAAATGAAATTTAACTATGACAAAAAAGAGACACCCAGTGCGTACTCTTCTTTTATAAAATAGTAAAGATGTATTTGAGTTCGAATAAAGTTATAAATCGATTAGAAGTGTTGTATATTTAGGGCTTCCTAATTATGTGGACTAAGATTTGTATGGTTAGCATATAAATTAATAGGATTTTATGAGTTAGAGTGAATTAAAGAGGTAAAAATATAGGAAGAAGCGAATGATGATTCCTATTCCAATATTTGGTACAAATGTAGGAATCAAATTCCCTTGAAAAGAAATTATATTTATATGAAATCACCAAAATAACATATTTATTTTTTTGTAAAACTTACAATTCTATGTGAGGTGGTCATGGTAGTGATCATGGTAGTAGTGGTGGTGGTAGAGACGGAAATGGTGGTGGTGGTGGATGAGTTTAGGGACCGGGGTCGTTGGTTCGATGGTCACGGGTTCATGGATTCAAGCCTTCATGGGTCGAGGGTTTGGTGTGTTGTGGTTTGAGGGTCTAGGAGTTGGGGTATGGAGATTGAGGGTTGAAAGGTCTGGTTCGAGAGTCCGGGTTTAGGGATTAGGAGGTTGAAAGACTAAAGGTCAAGTCAAGGTTTAGGGTTCGGAGTTTAGGGTTTGGGGTGACGTGAGGGTCAAGGTCGAGGTTTGATGTCGTTAAGGGTCCGGGGATCAGGGGTTCTAGGGTTCGGGGTTTGGGTCAGGGTCTGAGGCCTAAGGAGGTGGTGGTTGGTGTGGGAGTGGTGGTGGTGAGGCGGTAGTGATTTATAAAGTGTTATTTTCTAGTGAAATAACGATTTCATTCTAGGCTTCATGCTATTAAACCAAATACAGCCTTATGGTGGTGTGACATTAAATGTAAAGGCCTAAAGAAAATCTTATGAAAAATTCTCTTTTGTACTATTAGTTGGTTGATTTAACTCTTTAAAGAAATAAAGAATTTATAAAAATCTTCTACTCGAAAGGTGGATCAAAGGTGTTGTATTTTACGAAGGTTAGAGCTGCTCTTTGAGGTATGTACAAAGTAATTAAGTGTTTCTATTCACATTACTTACTGATTTGATTGTTATTTTTGAGTGTCTTAACTTGATGCAGAGAAGCATATCGATTAGAATGACACTGGTACGCGTATTGATTAGAAGGTCACTCACTATCTCACTATTGAGGCTCAACAATGTGGCTAATAAGATTATGTTGTGAAACCACTATAAATAGCATGGCTCACTCGTCAGTCTCCACAAGATGTAACTCGTAGTCTCTAACTTCCCTAATCAACGTGGCAGAGTTTTTTTTGCCAAAAATTTGAAAATTTCTCTGTGTTGGAAGAAACACTCATTTTTGAAAATCTGCATACACTTTCAAAAAAGTATCAAAATGATAGTAATACATACATTGTGAAGGAAAATATCCATTTTGAACCCCAAAGCTTGAATTTCCATAATTTCACGCATTGAAACCATGACCAATGATTACAAATAACGTTCATAACATTAACTGATCGTCCTCACATGCATACAAAATATGAGATACGACTTTAAGGCCTTACAGCACGTGTTACCCTAATCCAAATACATTCATCTAAATATTCAAAGAAAGAGTTACATTTACACTTCAATTCTCAAAAAGTTTTACAAAAGACATGTAATTCTATTGAAACTACCAAAAAGGGGTCCCCGAGACCATTCTCCTCATTCCATCACTTTCTTTCTGCTATCACCTGAATTGGTTTGTACAGCATGAGTCGAGTCTCGTAAGAAATAGACAAACAATGACATGTGAGGATGGTTATGCGAATGCGCAACAAATCTTTTATCCAAACCGATTCCATGTTTTAAAAAATTTCTCATTCACATAACCGTTTTTTCACCTACAAAATTAACTCCACTTTCAACACGAATCATAGCTTTAGTCTATTCTTTCCTTATAATTTCAACTGTTTCAAGGTATCCGAGCCTCTCATTTATTTTTAACATTACAACAATTATGTACCTCTTCGGGAACACCATTCGAAGGGTCGAACGCCCGTTATATACCACTTCGGGAACACTGTCCGAAGGGTAGGGCACCCATTGAGCATCACTTCGGGAACACCATCTGAATGATAGGGCACCGTTACACACTGCATCGGGAACACCATCCGAAGGGTAGGGTACTCATTATACGCTACTTACCATATTTTTCCAATTCACATATTTCGGTTAATTAGCTTAAAATCCCACACCGACATCACATTTCATCAAATTTTATAGAATTCATATACACATAGGTTGATATCACTTCTAATTAACCAAAAATCATATCAATCTCATCATTTGAGTTCACCAATCTAAAAGCCCCAATTTTCAAGGTTAAATCCAAACTAAACCTTAACTTTGACAACCACAATTTAAAAGCTCTCCAACAATAATAATATGATAGATTTACCACAAATCACACATAAATCTATAATTCAACATACCTGAATGCCAAACCCTAACCTAAGATTCCAAAACATATATATATATATATATATATATATATAAATGTGTGTGTGTGTGTGTGTGTGTGTGTGTGTGTGATTGATTGAAATGTAAACCATGAATGCATAGTTGTCCTCTTTCGCTTGCTGGGAGCCTGCAGCCATTGGTGACTTGATGGAGCAAAATACGCACAAGGATAATCTTGTAATGTGTTGGTCAATATGATACCTAATAATAACTGATATTTATAATTTCGTTGGGAAAAACGTAATCATATGCGGGGAAGGGTTTTCTAGGATAAGGTTTTAGGGGAGAGAAAATGAGTATTTGCAGATGGAACTGGGTGGAGCGGGTGATTATCATTCATTGGATAATGAGAAACCATTTGGGTAATGATTAATTTGGAAACTTTTTACAGATCAAAAATTCAAAATAAAAACTGTATAAACTGCCATTGTTATATTCTTACCAAATAGGGTCATCGTTTTGGATTTCCACCTTTTTGTTGTGAATGCAAGAAGCAGCCTCAATTTTTTCCAGAGTTGAGTTCTTATTATCTAAGGTGATGAAATCTTCAATATTTTGTTCCTCCTCCATTTCCTTTGTATCAAACAAATCTTTCTATAAACTCTCCTCCTTGCTTTGAATCTTTGATTTGTGGTGGGAAAAGGAAAGAAAATAAATTATTGAAATTAAATTATTTTTCTCTTAATTTTTTAATACCAAAAGCACTAATTAATTTTACCCATTTTAAAAGTTATAACAGCTGATAATTTCAAAATTTAATTACTTTACTATTTAATTTTTTTTACTTTTTATATACACACTAGTGTACGTATACATGCGCCAACGGCTAGTCATCCTTAAATGAGGAAAAAAATCACAACACTTCATGTTTAAAATCTTATCTAATAAACAATTAGTTTTAAGTTCAAAAAAAATATGTGGCTTGATTTGATAATTTAGTTTAAAACTATTTTCTTTTACTTTAAATCAAATGAATAAAAAACTTGTTTCGTTAAAAAGTGCTTTCAGCTCACTGTAAAGAAAAATGCAGTGAATTGACAATTAATTATATTAATCAATTATTTTGTTTATAATAACTGTTGATTGAGCAAAATCTGTTTAACAGGAAGTATTGAGGGCCTTGATTGATTGGTAACTTTGGCTTTTTAGTTTTTTTTTTTGGTTAAAAATATCAAAAAGTTAAGGTTACTCATTTGGCAAAAAAACTTAAAAGTTAAAAAGTCAAATCAAAACACAAACTCTCAAATTATTCTATTCAAACTCCTACTAATTTTAAAATACAATAATATTATTTATTCATAATTTATTTATAGCACTACCAACTACATATAATTGTTAATATCAAAATATATAAAACGATAAAATTATTCACTTTAAATAAAAAAATTTAACTTTTAAACTAATTGTCAATCGAGTTCTAAGTCACATATCAAAGCCAAAATCGGGAGATACCGAGAATATTTAGTGATCAATCAACTTGGCAAATCGAGAAGATTTCCATGATTATATTTTATAGAAAGGAATGGGAAGTGTATATATATGTACATATGTAATAAAAGAATGATTAATTATCAGAAGGCTTAGCCTCTCAATTAGAGAGGTCCACTATATATAATAATTATAAGGATACAACAAAACCC
>JAULJZ010148011.1:0-10387 GCA_032270985.1 Heliamphora pulchella | reverse complement strand
TCACCACTAGTCATGTAACATGTGATTTTTGTACTAATTTTAAAATTTAATTCACTAACATAATTGTGATTATTTTAACTACAAGTTAAAATAGCATCTTAATAATAATCATGCATTCGTGAATTGGGTTGATCTATTATCGATTAGAACGAATTGTCTATGCTAAATTAATTCATAGCACAACCTAGCTTTTTTAAGCATGGCTCATCCTAATTCATAAAAACATATAACTAAAAATCATTGTATGATATTGCGTTTATAATTATAGAAAATAAATACAAATGTATTATATTTAAGTAAGTGAGAATAAAAATTACCATGTAAAATTAATCGCAAAATAAAAATACACAAATCCCTAGAATTTAGGAAGTCAATTTAATGTTTGTATAACTTCAAGTATAATGAGAATTTGTTTTTTCACAATCAAGCATAATGAGAACTTTTTTTTTTCTCACAATTAATTGATATAAAATCTAAACATTCATTAAGTACAAAAAATTAATAAAATATGTTTACAATAAGTTAATTGAAGGGGGGATGGGGGGTCGAAATATAGACCCAAACCCATCAGAAATATTGAAGGCCCGGAAGGGGTTCGACTATGGAGAGATCACCTCGGCCCATCATAAGGGACCACTATAGGCCGACCTCCCCAAATCGACAACGGCTTACGGTTCGGTCTTGATTATTGCATTAAATGTTCTGACATCGCATTTAATACGACATAACCGTGGTCAGAGCAGCATTAAATGCGATTAGACCGAGCGCCCCTTGCCATCGAGTGCCTTGAAACCTTGGGGGGAGCATTTAGTGTGGTGAGCTCGACCTAGAGGACGACCGAGACAAAGTTATTTATGGTGATGTGACTGCGGGGGATAGCAGTTACTGCCGGTTAGAGGCAGAGGTGGCAGAGCCACTTTGAGGAGAAGTTTGACAAGAAAAGTAATCATGAGAATTGAGGAGAGAGACTGGATTTTCTACGCTATAAAAGGGGGATGATGACTAGTCTAGAGGTATGTTCATTCTTGTTTTCTCCAAAACACTGATAAAACCTGCTCGTATGCAATACTTATTATTTGAAGACACTTCATAACTTGACCATCAGAGCGGCTTCTGGCGAGACGCCGCCGGGTAGCTCATGTTTGTTCATTTTTTACAGATCAGTCAGTAGAAGGACGCGGTCGAGCTGGGTTCAATCCATCAAACAAATATAATCTACGGAGCACTCCTGTACATTTGGCGCCGTTTGTGGGAATCCAGTTAAGAACAGATCGCAAAACTGCCAATGGCGACACCTTCAAAGGTGCCAACTATACTCGACGAGTACGCTACATTGTGCGCTGCGGAAAGGCATAGAGAGCAAAGAAGGGAGGGAAAAAGTTCCCTGCATGAAACAGCTAGGATCCTCGAGCATGATCTTACCAAAGAATTCGCGCTCCATGCAATGGGGCAAGAAATCTTGAGGCTCCACTCCACCTTGAAGAGTCATGGCCAGGACCACTAGACCCAACTGGGAAGTTCCCACACCGGGGAACCAAAGTTATTCGGACTAAAAGGCAAGGAAGGAAGGGAAGCAGCCAACCTGGATTTAGGTCAAATTCTCAAAGATTTTACCAAGCAAGGGGCGGGGTCAAGTACAGAAGGAAGCAGCTACACTCCGAAGAAGTCCATATAGGACAAAGATCCACCGCGAAGGCGCGAGGAAGCAATATCATCATATTACACCACGGTCGAACTGAGCAAAGTTTGGGAAGGAGCGATCACCATGCCATTCACCGAACGAATAGACCGGACCGATCCACCACACAGTTTCTCATTACCGAGGTTCAAATCTTACGACAGTCGTTCTGATCCGCACACCCATATCACCATTATAGGTAGATGATGACGTTGTGGAGTGAAAAAGACGCCTTCATGTGCAAGGTGTTCCCGTCCTACTTGGGAGAGGCTGGTCTGCGGTGGTTTGACTGTCTCCTACCTCGGTCCATAACAAGCTGAAAGGAATTGTCCAAGGGGTTCGTGGCACAATTCGTTACAAATACCAAGATTCCGAAAGAAATAGATTCACTCATGACGTTACGGAGGGGGAGAAAGGAGTCGTTGCGAGATTACACAAGGAAATATTGGGAAGTGTACAATGATATCGAAAATTGCAACAAGGAGTTGGTGGTGGCCTCGTTCAAACACGGGTTCCAGCTGGGAGGAAAGTTGAGGACCTCTCTTACCAAAAAGCCACCCTAAGATATCTCGGCATTGATGGGCCGAGTGGAGTAGTACATAAGGGTGGAAGAGGATGTTAGGAGAGCGAAAATCGAGGTGAGGCCCAGAGAGAGAAGGTCGAGCCCAGAAAGGATGAAACGACATAGCCCTGTGAGAGCGAGGAGACCGAGCCTAGCACAAATGAGTAAAAGGCCTAGGGCCACACTGTCTGAAGCGGTTATTAGGCTGGGGGCTGAGTCTAAAGGCGCCGTAAACGTAATATTCAAGGAATCAATTCATAAAATCTTACCTAAAATCAAGGACCGACCCTATTTTCAGTGGCCTGCTAGATTACCTGATTCAATCGTTCAATCAGCAATAGAAAGGGACATCCGGTGGAGGTGCTCCTATCACCGGGAGCAGAATCATAGGACATGGGATTGCCAAGCTTTCAGGAAACATTTGGAGGATCTTATACAACAGGGGCACCTGAAAGAATTTCTGGAAGAAGGAATGGATAGGCAAAAGTCCCTCGCCACGACGAAGACAGATCCCTCAAGCAGGTTGATGAATCACGGTGTCATCAATGTAATTCACGGAGTGGCTGGGGTAGAGCAGAATCATTCCATGCGAGTCCAGATGAAGAGGTCGGGGCACATTGCTGAAGTAATGAAGGTACATGCAGTAATAGGAAAGAGGCCGAGATCGGATGGCTGTGGAGGTTCGATGGTGTTTTGTTGGCAGTATTGATACTTCCATTGTGGATCAAGAGTTTCAACTTTCAACTTTTCTTAACGGTTGGATTACATTTTATTATATTCTCTTTTTTATTTCTTTTTTTTGGGATTACATTCTATTCGCTTTTAACAAATACAAATTTTTGAAATTACACTGATGCTCTTCGTCTGTGTTGTACCTTAATGGTGTGGTTCAATGGTTTTTATTTTGTTTTGATGTAAATATTTTATAATGAAGAATATTTTTAATATAAAATTATTTATAAAAAATAATCTCTTTATTTTTCGGTGTTTGAGTAATATTTGAAAAATAGTTTTTTTTAAATAAAATAAAAATTTGATCAAAATGTATTAGTACCATTGTCACGCAATCTCTACTATCGCTATCACTACAATCTCCACTATTAGTTTCACTACCTCCACTAGTGCTGTCACTGACATTACCCTTACCATTACTTCTATGATTACTATTATTACTGTTGTCACCATTAATACCATACTGCACCACCACTTTTATCGTTGCTATTATTGTCATTACTCCTATTGATTGTGTTCAAATTAGTTTTTGTAATAATACAAAATTTAATATAGTGATTATAGTATAGGTATGGAACCTGAGAGACTGCGTAATGAATTGCTAGAAATGTTTTTAATTAGTTCAAGAAAAACTGTTGAATGTGTTTTAATTAGAAAATAAATTTAATGTTAGCCAAATAAAATTGAGTTTTGGTGAAAGAGATTTAGGGTTTTAAATTCACCACTAGTCATGTAACATGTGATTTTTGTACTAATTTTAAAATTTAATCCACTAACATAGTTATGATTATTTTAACTACAAGTTAAAATAGCATCCTAATAATAATCATGTGTTCGTCAATTGGGTTGATCTATTGTCGATTAGAACAAATTGCCTATGCTAAATTAATTCATAGCACAACCTAGCTTTTCTATGCATGGCTGATCCTAGTACACAAAAACTTATAACTAAAAATCGTTGTATGATATTGTGTTTATAATCATAGAAAATAAATACAAGTGTATTATATTTAAGTAAGTGAGAATAACAATTACCATGTAAAACTAATCACAAAATAAAAATACACAAATCCCCAGAATTTAGGAATACATTTTAATGGTTGCATAACTTCAAGTATAATGAGAATTTGTTTTTTCACAATCAAGCACAATGAAAACTTTTTTTTTTCTCACAATTAATTGATATAAAATCTAAACATTCATTAAGTACAAAAAATTAATAAAATATGTGTGTGTATATATATATATATATATTGTAATTGGTCACGATGGGTTTATCTTTAATTTTGAGAAAAAAGGTCAAATTAATAGATAGAAATAAAATTGACAAAGGAGAAGTCAATATTGTTCTCTATTTACATATTTAAAGGCACCTTATAATTTTGAAGGGTCACAAATAAAATAACAATAAATTACAAATATACTTGTACTAGAGGTATTTTGATATTTTTAGTGGGGTACAAACACAATAATATAAGATAAATATTAAAATATAAAACTAATAAAGGTATTTTTACATTTTTAGTGGGGACACAAATTCTAGTTAGTGTTATATTATTTTTGTTTCTAAATAATATATAACAAAAAACTCTAAGAGGTTGGCCTGGTGGTCGAGGCTTGAGACTTAGGGGTTTGCTCCCTCTTAAATCTCAAGTTTAAAATCTCTTAGGTGCTATCATTTTTTTGGGGCCAGTTCATACAAGACTTTGTCTTAGCTTTAATTGGGATATTCGCAAGTGGGCGGTGAAATTGGTCAAGTTGGTCCGGACATCCTGAGTTATTAAAAAATAATTATCTGTTTAAGTGTGGGCGGTGGGATTGGTCTCCCAAAGATTAGTCGAAATGCGCGTAAGTTGGTCTGAACATCCTAAGTTATTAAAAAATAATTCTCTCTCTAAGTGTGGGCGGTGAGATTGGTCTCCCAAAGATTAGTCAAGGTGCGCATAAATTGGTCCGGACACCCTGAATTATTAAAAAATAATTCTCTCTTTAATTTTTTTTTCTGTCTCTAAAAAAATCTCCTCTCTTTCTTTTTCTCAAGTTCTCTGCACCACAGCCTTCTTTTACTCCCCCTGGCCTCCTAATTCCAGGCTTCTCCATCATTTTTATATATGCACAACTTCCATTTTTTAAAGAGGGGCCATTCTATTTTATCCTTGTATGTAGTTTTATTTGATTTCAGTTTGTTGACTATGTTTAGTGCAACCCTCTTTAATTTTCATGTCCAGCACTTTGATTACATAATACTTTCTCAGAGAAATTCAGTAAGAAAATTTTATCATTAACTTCGCACGCTGGTAGTTCTTGTAGAATTTTAAAAATATAACAATTGATGCATCCCAAAAGACTTGAGAATCTAAAAATTGTTCAACATGATTTGAACAATGAAGGTCATGCATAGAAAACTTTTCCCTACACCACTTGAGCTACACAAAGTACCTGACTTTAAAGCTCCACGTTTATTATTTAAAATGCAATTCTTCAATGCCATGGTTTGTTTCGATTTCTTTTCTTTCTTTACTATTTTGAGATAGGTCCTTTTTTTTTATTCAACTTCAACAAGATTTAAAAAAACAAACGTTGCAATGGGTAACACTCAAGAAAAGGTGAGTGCAAAACCAGAAAGATCTCTCTCATCACTTGGACTTGCCCTCTAGAAAACCAACAAGAACAAAACCCATCGAAACCCAAACGGAATCATCCAGAACTACCCATCTCGTTCATTGTAGAATCACTCAGTTGGCATATATCATCCAAAGCCATCTGCATAACCTCAGCTGGGCCTTCACCTAACCAAGTCTGGGCTCCCTCCAGCGTGACTGCTAATTGGGCTAAGGTATGAGCGACCGAATTTCCTTGTCTCTGTACATGTAAACAACTGAAGTTCAAGAACCACTCTGCTAACCTCTTTACTTCATACATAACTGCGCCAAACTGGGAGAGATCCTCAATTGCCGAATTAATAGCGTTAATCACACAAAGAGAATCTCCTTTCAGGTGAAGAGTTCTAATTCCCATCTCTTTAGCCAATTCCAAAGATTTCAAAGCTCCAATAGCCTCAATGTAATCGATATCTGCCTTTGTGTGCAACCTCTCAGCCTTCGTTGCCACGATAGTCCCTCTCGAGTCCCTAATAACCATCCCAACTCCCACATTACCTTGTTTCTTTTTTGCCCCATCAAAGTTGATCTTTAGGCAGCCTATAGAAGGAGGTAACCATTTTACCTCCTTCCCCCCACACTGCTGAACAATTTTAGAATCTGTTGTTGCAATTGTGAATTCCTGAAGGAAATCCATTCCATACCTTGCCACATAATCTGGATCATTGTAGATATTGCTAAATAACTTTATATTCCTATGGTTCCATATACTCCACATGATCACAAAGAGTAAGTCCATTGCTTTTTTAACCGAATGTCTTGACGCTTTCATGACCCATTCCAAAACATCCCATCTGTTTTTCGTGTGCTTCCAATCCACTAGACCATTGATGCGCCCCAATACCTAATTTGCTAATTCACAACCTCGGAAGATATGGATACCCGATTTGAATTCCTTCTCGCAGAAAACACATTAAGGATCCTGACTTATGCCCTTTTTGCACAAATTCACTTTAACAGGTAATATGTTGTGGCATGCTCTCCATATACATATTTTGACTTTATTCGGGATCTTCACATACCACAAGAGTTTCCAAAACTCCGTCATAGTAATTGTGTTGGAGCTACCCTCGGATGGGAGGTTTCCTTTTAAAGCTGTGCAATATCCTGATTTAACTGTGTACCATTCTTTCTTAGTGAAGTGCTAAACGAGCTTGTCCTCTCCCTCTCCTGGAGGTATGAAAATCCTAAGGATCTCTTCTCCCTCGAAAGGGAGAAAAAGGGAGTGTATCAATTCAAAATTCCATTTTCTTATGTTCCCCATAGTTAGGTTGCAGACTCGGATCTCTCGAAATGTAGGAACTGGGGGGTTGAATATCTCGAATGTTGGTGTTTTAGGGATCCATTTATCACTCCATACCCGTATATGTTCTCCATTTCCCACACGTCATCTTACTCCTTGCTAGAGGATTATTCTGCCCTAGATAATACTCCTCCATGTAAAAGAGGGATTGCTTCCCAAGTTTGCCTTCAAAAAGGAGGAACTTGGAAAGTATTTGGCTTTCAGAATTCGGCATACTAGAGAATTTGGGAATCTTACGAGGCGCTGTGGTGCCGGGATTTTGGGGGGTTTTGGGTTGAAAAAAAAGGGCATTTAAAAGATGTTTGGAAAATAGTTTAACACCTTAAAAATCAAATTTTAAAAATTCTTTTTTTGTTGAAAATAAAGTCGCAACTTGGTTTTTAAGAAAAATAAAAAAAAACAAAAAAGGGCCACTTATCTATAAAACGTTAACTAGAGAAAAATGGTCCAGTGGCTAAGGTACGAACCGAGAAAGATGTTAGGCACCCCGTTCGCTCAACCGTGAGGTTGATCTCTACTAATCATCATTGGTTCTTAATTAGATTTCTTAAATGCATATAAATACAGAAAATAGTGGTGAAGAGAGAACATCTAAAATCAAATATAGAAAATACATAGAATATATATATAGAATGCCAAAACAAAACAAAATAAGAAAAAAAAATTCAAAATCCTATGACATGCAATTTCTAACTAAAGGATATATAAAACAAACCCGCATGCGATAATGCCAACAAGAAAAGGTTCAAGTGAAAATAACAAAAAGAGTCACTACAACCAAATTATATTGAAACTGAACATGAATTAACAATATCGTCGAATAACCAAGATAATCTAAACTAATCTAAATATGCTTTCAAACGAAGTAAACAAAACAAATATATTAGCAAATATCCTAAAACTACATCAATATGATTAACTTCTAAAAGAAAATACAAAATCAAAATAAAAAGAAATTAAAAGAAGATTTACAAAAGAAAATTAAACTAAAATTAAAAGGGGCTTTAATAAAAGAAGAGAAAAAGAAAGAGATCAATTAGGGATTTTGTGGATTTTGTATAGAAATAAGACAAAATAAAAAAGAAAAGTAAATGCTATAAAAGGATAAACTAAGCTAACATTAATGGATTTTTATGAATTTTGCTATTAAACAAAATGAAAGAAAAGGAAAACAAAAAGAGTGCAAATAAAAGAAAATTAAACTAACATTTAAAGATTTGGTGCATAAAAGAAAAGAAATAGAAATACTAGAAAATTAAACCAACATGCTAACAAATAAGAATAACAATTACAATATAACTAATAAATGTAAAATATTGGTATAATATTGATAATTACAACTATATGAATGTTAGTGCATTGATTATAATAATAACGATATTGTGAGTCACAATTGCAATATTATGTTAGCACTATTTAATGAATTTTTTTAAATGTAACAATGTGTTAAGTATGAATGTGCTTATATGAATGAAAATGACAGTTGTGAAACTAATGAGAGTATAAAACTCATTAAATGATAAACAAGATGAACTATATAAATGTAGAAAACATTCAAATTGAAATTGCACTTAACCCAATCACTCCAAAAGAGAGGGAGTAGAGATAGAAAGATCGGGGATCCAAACAGAATACTTGGATTGCTATAATCCAGATAAAGCCTCAAATTAGGGAGATGTGCTTCAACGATCCAATCCTCGATCAATGATCCAATTCAATGTAAGGGTAAGTCGACAATTCAGTAGGGTTTTGGTATTGATGATTAGTCTCTCAATGCTTTGGTAGGGTTTTGGTGTTGGGACTCGTACTTGCTTGGCACTTCGACAGGATATATCTCTCTCTCAATTCTATCCTGAAAATGTACCAAGGGGTACGGTATTTATAGAATTCTTCAACGAATAAAATACTGATACGTTTTGGGACACGTCAGGCCATTTGGAGTTGGAATCGCCAGTATGGATATGGTGGTCGCCACAACAAGTGCAGTTTTCAAGAGGTTCTATTGGCGGTCACCACAATGGAGTTGGAGACCCTAAGGTTCAATGTGGCAATCACTGCTTCTGACTAGGGTTTTCAAGAGGTTCTAATGGTGGGCGCCACAATGAACATAGCGACTCCTAGGTTCCAACATGGTGGTTCAATGATGATTTCACGGGTTTGAAGGTTTTTATCATTGGGTTCAAATATCGAGCTTGGATCATTTTTCGAGGATCGTACTGAAGTACCATTCCAACTGTTTTTATTATTGGATTCACCCGGATCAACCTAAGATTTAGATGGGGTCAAATTGGGGTGTCTACAGTTGTCCCTCTTTGATATAACTTACATAGTAATGCGTGATGCAAGTTATATCAAAGATTCAGAGACCCCATCTATTTGACCGAGCCGTCAATTTTGGGCCCCAAACACACATGCATACATATGATGTTGGTCGTACTCGAATTTTCATTGAGCTGCTTACGTACCCATTTGCTAAGGATCAGACCAAAACGTAGTTCATGGGGAAAATGCACAGATGCAAGACACTAAACATGATGCAGATGCTAATATGATGCAATCAAATAAACCCTAAAGATCGAGTCAAGATCTAAAGGGAGCACAAACAAACAACAAGTCAAAGATCGAATCAAGATTTAAGAACTCGGCTAAGAATAAAATAACCAAAAGGATTGAGTTAAGATCCTAGAAATTATTTTAACCTGGAAAGCAACAACGAATTACTTAGGTCGAGTCAAGACCTAAAAATTCTGGACAAAGCGTGGCATAAAAATAATTAAAAGTCGAGTCAAGACTTAAAACTATTTTTACCGAGAAGGATAATCACAGATTAATAGGTCGAGTCAAGACCTAGAAATTCAGAACGAAAACGGGATAAAAATATTTAAAAGCCGAGTTAGGACTTAAAATTATTTTCATTGGGAAGGATAATCACGAATTAATAGGTCGAGTGTCACGCCCTAAATATCCGGGTCACGCGAAAGCCCACCAAAACACCCATTTAAGAAAATAAGTTTTACAGTTGATAATTAAAATGTACAACATTGGATAAAAGATCCCCACAGTTTAACTCTCATAAACTGAAAGCATGCATCTCATATATGAATAAATATATCGCCTGAAGGCGTACAAAACCAGCCATCACATGCGTCACATGTGTAAGTACATGTCTCAAAAAGGAAAAATTACAGTAAATCTTCCATCACCTCTGCAACTAGGTCAACTCATCATGCTCACCTGAAAGGGTTTGACAGTAAAATTTCACACCGTGAACCGAAATCCAATAGAACATAGACAGTAAAAACTGTAAAGCAAGCTATGCAATTATACACACACGGGCTCAACCACAGGAGCCAAAAAGGTTTTCTTTTCAAAATCACAAGTTTTTCGTCAGACTACCACGAGTCTTAAAAAGGTTTTATCTCATAAAATCTCACATTTTTCATCCTTCAAAC
>JAULJZ010148000.1:0-10388 GCA_032270985.1 Heliamphora pulchella | reverse complement strand
TATAATGCAACAATCATCATATCATTTTCTCTTGTATCATCTCCTTTGTTATTATTGTATTTGGTTTAGAATTGTGATAAATAACATAATCAACATAAGATAGTGAAATAATTAAATTAATGTTATTAAATAAAAATACAACTTATTATTAATAAGGATATAAATAATAAAATTATTTCTCTTTCTAACAATTTAAGATTTCAGAACAGATAATAGACCTTGTGTTTAAACATCACTATCCACCATAATTAGAAAATATTTGTACATATTTGACCGACTTATAAAGAAGACTCACGCCACACGTAAAGAGCATCTCAACGATATAATAATAAAATTATTTCTCTCTAAGGACTTGATTAATTCCAGTTGTAAAGAGTGGGATTAGATTATGAATTCAGTCAACATTTGAATCCCATTTTTGCTTGCGAAGATTTGGTCCGGACCAACAGTCCGGTGAAAGTATGAATCCCACTAATTTGTAGGATTAGTAATATCTACCTCCACCCATTAGTGGTAATCCAGTTCGGGGAAGTGGGATTACTTTGCCGATTTTACCTTCACGAGAAAGAAATCAATTTATGGAATTGCTTTACCAATTCATCGGCGGCAACGACGGTGTCTTCAAAAACCCATTGATGTGACGCCGTCTTCGAAAACCTATTGCTTTACCAAATTGGTTTACACTCGAACAAAGTCGTCGTCTTCAAAAACCCAAGTCTCTGTTCATCGATCGAAAACCTTAAGTCGCCGCCATCCGTCGTGAAGCGCTCCTTTGCTTTGCTCCTTTGCTTTGCCTTCCACCGATCGAAGGCCTCCTCTGCTTTGCACCAATTGAAAACCCAAGTCGCTATTCACAAATTGGAGAAGAAGGCTTGAAAGAAGCGTGAAGCGTTTCTTTGCTTTGTACTGTCCAGATGATGTCACGTGAAATTAATTATCTAGATTTAATTTTTCAAAAATGTTGTTATTTTGTTTATTAAATATGGACTATTGATTGTTTTGGCAATTAAATTTGGACCGTTGGCTAATAATCGTCAGCTTTGCACAGCATCTTCTCTGTTTTCTCAGCACCGCATCGTCTTCCCCATTTTGGCTATTAAATATTTCTCTTTTAATTAGAAATATTTATTTTATTAATCCCCCTTTATGTATTGTTTTTAAAATCTCTCTTTTTGATTACAACAAAAAAAATTAAGGTATAAATAAAAAATAAAAAGAAAAACTATAAAAATAGTGCTGTTTAAAAAAATTAATAGTGCTCCGTAGGTTGGTTAGATCTGCTCGTGATGGTTCGTCCTCTCGTTTATGTGGGCATTTTGCTCATTTTCTTTTGTATTTTTGTTATGTCGAGATTTGTCTCTTTTGTTTTATTTTATTTTTTCTTTGTTTTTCATGTCTGTTTGGTGTTTTTTACACCTTCCCCTTGTATGGGAGTTGTTTTTTCGTCGATGGTACGAGTTTTTCTCTCCTCACAATGGGAGTCTGAGTGTTCTTCGGTCAGATCCGCATGAAAAGTATGATGAAGTTGCGATTGCCGTTTCTCCTCCAGTGAACGTCGTCGACAAGTACGACATTTTTTGTTTCAGCTGATTTTAGAGGTCTTTATGACCCATTAAAAACTTGTAAAAGGCTACTGTGCCGTATGTCATTTCTCCGACTACTTGTGGTCCGATTGTTGTACTCCTCTCTCATTAATGGAAGAAAAGAATGTTATCAAAAAAAATTAATAAAAAGGAAACAACTAAAAAATATGTAAAAAAATAGTGCTATTTAAAAACAATTTTTTATACAAAAATTATAAGGAGAATATTAAAAATTCATAAATTTAATTAAATTCTACAAAAAAAAATTAATTCCACCTCATTCATAATCTAACCTTATTACAACTCTCACCCTCTCACCCTATTTGATTTCTAATCACACCTCACTATTAATCGCGCTTAATCTCCAACGGTTATCAAACGAAACTTAATAGCTTAAGCTTTTAAATGAATTGGTGTTTAACAATTTAACCATGAAAACAATTCTAAAAAATTATTTAGATTTCAAAATAAATAGTTTATATTTAACTGAATGTAGTACCGTGAATCACATTATAAATGAATTTGAATTATTCATTTTGATACATAAATTTTTAAATTTTTTTTCTAAGTTTGTTGTATTAATACAGTGTTGAATTTTCCGTAAGTGCAGCCCATGTGTTATCCCTGCAATCCACTGTCAGTGATGGTTTCAACTTCCAACTTCCAACTTCCAACTTCCAACTTCCAACTTCCAACTTTCTCTTCCTGCAAACCGATAAGCCTTTATTTAAATTCGTAAAAAGAAATTTAAGAATGTATTTGGTTCAAGAATTTGCAGAGAAAATTATCAAAGAAACAAAAAAAAAAATGATTAAGAATTTGCAGAGAAAATTATCAATGATACAAAAAAAAAATGTTTAGTAACATTAATGCTCCGTTTGTTTTAATATAAAATATTTTTTGTAAAAAAGTTTTTTTCGTTTTCATTTTTTAGTGTTCAGTTGACACATAAAAAATATTTTTAAGATAAAATTTTTTATTATTAAGTTTAAACAAGATCGTTTATATAATAAAATTATAAAAAATAACTGGATCTGATCTGATGCCTCCTTTGCTTTCGTTACTATTTGGGATAGCTTTTAATGTGATTCTTTAGTGACCATTTTCACCGTTTTTGAATTTGTTTATTTTTCTGTTCTAGATTTTTTACATTTTTAATTTATCAAGATAAATCAAATCTAAAAGTATATGCCGAGTTAAATCTTTTTTAGTAAAGACAAAAAAAATCTTTAAAAACATTTTTAATGCTTTTTTTGTCATATATGATTTTTTTTTAATTTTTTCGTCATTTGTTTTTATTTTTTCGATTTCTTGTAATGAGTGAAATTTAAAAAATATTATTATTTGAATTAATGTAAAAAAAATCTCATCAATGACAAAAATAAAGCCTTAGAAAGGTCTTAAAGTGGGGTTTTAAGACTTTTTTCATCTTATGATTTTTATTATTTTTTTTTTTGATGATTTTTTTTTACTTTTTTAGTTTTTAGTAACAAGAAAAATCTTAAAAAGATTATTAGTTGAACTAGCATTAAAAAGTTTCCATTAAAGATGAAAAAAACTATATAAGAAAGCTTTAAGAAAGTTATCCTAAACAATAATCACTATTGCCATCGGCTTATATGTCTTTATTCTAAAAATCGACATAAAAAATTTAAAAATTTGAAAAAGGTCGATCAGACTCAAAACACATTTTTTCAAAAAGAAAAAAAGAAAAATAACTTACCATTTTATTTAAAAGAAAATAATTTCATCACATGATTTACAATGCCCCTTTATTTGAGTACCTGCATTTTACTGGCGTAATGTCGAATGCTATAAAAATACTTGAGTTACTTTGTTCTAAGACTAATTGATTTTATGAAAAATGGCAGCACATGGTTCGACAAATAATGTTAGACTTGGGAGATCGTAAGTTTGAGTCGTAAAAATGTGTCATCATGGTGGACGAATTGTTGGTGGATTAATTCCACAATATTCCTCCCTACAAAGAGCTTTAACCTATTGGTTGTTATGTAGAATGACATAAAAAAACTTTGTCACGCTCTCTTTATTATGCTAACTAGTTTTAAGAGGAACGGTGACTCACAATCTATTAGTGTTTGTCCTATTTGGAGTGATGCAATTATATTAGAAATCTAATATAATTAAGAGTTTAATATATTATATTAGTATTAAAATTTTATAAAGAAAAAAAAAGTAGCAGGGTGTTTTAGAAGTCCTAATTATATTAGGAATCCTTTTTTCACTTGGAAACAGTTTTTAAAGACTAGTATAAATAAATCCCTTCTCAGGGATTCGGAGGCTAACAAAAAATCTCTGAAGCAAATCTAATTCTCAAGCCTGAGAATTGAGGATAGATCATCAACAGCGGAAAACAGTGCGCCGGAGGGAGTTTTTTTTGGCCAAAACAGTCTACTTCTCGTGCACATATCGGATGTCAAACGAAGCCCGATCGTTATGAGATTTTACGGGAAAAATCTCGGCGCTTGAATCTTGCTAACCAACGGTTTCGATTATCAACTGGGGAGATTTAAACCTAAGTTTATTTTTTCAGTTGGAATCCACCTTACGGTGACGGTATTCAGTATTTTTTCAAAAATATTATTCTTGATATTGTCATTTTCTGGGTATGCCTAGAGAGTTAAATCTGTATGCTCATTATTTTGACATAGTAAAGATTTGAAATCGAATTTCGATCCTGTAGTTTTTTCTCTTAAGATTTTTCACATAAAAATCGGTGTTTTTGCAGTTTTGATTATTATTTTTTTTTAATTATTGATCTTATTTAATTAAGCACGAAAGGAGAAAAAAATATTTTATTCTACTACAGGCTATTTTATTTAATTTTTCCCAACACAATCTGACAAAAATAGTTTCGTATTCCAAAAATATTAGGATATACTTATGTTAATTAATAAAAGTATTTTAATTAGCCTTCTAATTGATTAAAAAATAAATTTCAAATTTTATTCAGCTCAACAAACGAATGGATTAAATTCTCAAGAATCTTATTATTAAGCTTATGACTAGTTTATTACTTAGTTCAAACATGTTACATAATTATTCTATACGTTTAAAATATTACATGTCATTATCTACATAATATGCTGCTAACTAGTGGTGTAATAATTACTTTTATAGTAAAACAATATTACATGTGTTACGATTTCTTATGTTAATAATAAAATATAATACTTAAAAGTCTTGAATTATTATTGTAGAGGATTAAAATAGGGATCTACAGCTCCCGTCTAAGCTGGCTGAACAGTCTAAGATATCGTCCATCTATTTTTATACAAGAAATGGGTGAGATACTCGCTGATGACTTTTACTTGTGGACCTTCCGATAATGAAGTCAAACAAGATTTAGAGAGAAAAAACTAAAAGAGTAATTTGACAGAGTCTTGACTAATGAGAATATAATGCATATCTTTGTCCTCTGGTGCGTTGACTATTTATAGGGAGAGATATACTTGACCCATTGTGGGGGTTCGACCCGAGAAGGTTGGGTTATCCTTTCCCTCTAATTAAGGCTCAGCTGTCAATCTGATGGTGATTTGTCATTGTTATCATTCTTTCATAGCTTTCTGTTAGTTTCATTTGTCATGTCAAGCTATCTATCGGTACTCAATCCCAGTTTGGATTGGATCAACTTTCCTTGACGCCTTGGTTTCAGGATTGGTTCAACTGCCCTTGATCTCTTATCATGAGTGTTACCCCTTGAAAAACGTATTATGGGCACTGATCATCACGTACCGTACTCTAAGCACGACTTTCGAGGTCTCTCAACACGTGTTGCTCGGCTGTGGGGTGTCGAACAACTCTTCATCTATAGTTCGGCTAAGAGCCTCTGCTCATAGCTCGGGTCGAATCATGTAATTACTGCTCGGCAGCTCTACTTCAGTGCTCGACCTACTTCGGTGCTAGGATAGACATCCTGAGCTGTAATATCGTGGCTAGGTGTCGTACGGCATTGTATGACACTCTACGTGGATGTCAACTGGCTCTGTTCGGAGTTTGAACCCCTTCAATTATTATTTTATTTTTCTGAGATAATAGTCATTAGTGAGAGAGTGAGAAAGAAAATTCCATTTTGAAGGAGTCGTCAAAGTGGTCCTAGAATGGTCAAATGACTGAAGGACTAGAATAAAATAGATAATCCAAATGGAATCACATGGCAAGTCGAGCTACAGAAAACAAGTGAGAGCTAGCTCTACTCCAAAATTTACAGATGCATACAAAAATATATATTCCAGTACATGTGAAATGTTAATCATTGTTCATTAAGCAATAAGTATTATAAGTAATAAATAAATAATGCATAACTATTTATATAAAATATATGAATATATGTAAAAATAGTAAATTTTATTAAAAAAAAATATTTCCATTAAGCTATTATGCAACATTAATGAAGAATGATTAGAAGAAATATATAATATAGGCATATAGATAAATATTCAGTTATAGCGTGAATTTAAAACTGGAGCCGTGTTATTATGCTTTTTTTGTAATGAAAAAAAAACTTACCACATATATTAATTTATATAATATTTTATTAAGATTTTTTGTCTTTCTTCATTTCTCTTTTATTTTTCTTTTTCTATAAGTTATGCAGTTTTAGATCCTGATTAGCAATTTTAGTTTTTTGATTTGTTTAGCTAAATGCTAAAATATTAAAATTGTCCATTTAGGAGTTTTACTATTACTATACAACTTGAATTGTTATAAAAAAAATATAAAAATTAAATTCTCACAAAATGATAATTAATTTCTTAACAGTTACCAATTGAAGCCTTAAATTATAACCATTTCGCGTCTGTTTGGAATAGCTTTTAAGCTTGACTTTTAAGAGATTTAATTTTTTTTAAAATTATATATAATAAAAAAGTGAAAGTGTTTAAAATAATTTGAAAAATTAGATGTTAAAAGAAAAAAAAAAGAGAAAGAAAAAAAAATTGATTTTTTTTATGTTGCCTTGAAAGCCATGCAAACTTATTATGCCAAACAAATCAACTTAAAAACTAATTTTTTTTTAAAAAAAATTTGTTATGATCCCAAACATGGCCTTAATTTGATTTGTCTAACAACTTTCTTTACCCTCGCATAATTTAATTTTCAAAGTAATTTATTGCTGACAAATAATAATGGTTGATGGGGCATCTCTGATGGTCCGCTTTAGGGGACTCCAAAGAGACTCAAAACTCTTTCTCCCACGTTGATCCATCAACTGTGACACATATAAAATATGATTATGCTATTATTCATGGTTGCGGTAAATAATAAATAAAAAATATATAAATATTTATACAAAATATATTAATATTTATAAAAATAATAAAATTTATATTTAAAAATATATTAATATTAAAAAAAATTTATCTCTATTAATCTATTATCCACCATTCAATGGATGATAATTAGCATGATCCTATAAAATATATGTAAAATGCTAACTACCATTCAAGTAAATAATAATAGGTAAAAATTAGATTCTAAATGCTCAAAATTTAAAATCTTATTATTCATAGTTTAATTTTTATTGTTGTTATTCATCGCTCAATAAGCAATCGATGGTTAGCGATGGTTAGCAAGATTGATGTTTTATTTATCAATAATACCACCTATCTATAAAATATTTATAATTTAAAATAAATTTGTTAAATATAATTGTTTTTTTTTTTTACGTGAATTGCTCACTAACAGCACATTTGGGTACCAAGACTTAAGTAATAAATAAAGAAAAATAATTATCTTTTCTCTATATTTTGTTTAGATAAATTGAAGAGTAAATAATGGGCTTATTTGGGCAATCTTGCTTATTAACTTATTAGTTTATTTTAATTATAAACTTTGCTTATTTGGTTTGTTGGCTTTTTTTTTATTTTTTTATTTTTGAACTTTTTTAATATTTTGATTAAAAACTTTTATTTTTTCGCTTCGTTTGAATAATAGAAGTCTAAAAAATATAATAGTTTAACTAAATGATGAAAAAAATTCACTAAAAACAAAAAATTAAATTAGTCAAATAAACAAATAACAAATATATTTATTATTAAGAGTTAATATTGACATTATATAACAAATATATTTAAGTAATTTTTTCACTCTTCCAATCTCTCCACTTTTAAAAAGATTAAAAAAATAACTAATTTTAAAAGATAACTAAATCTTTCATTTTTTTTATATATCTCCTCTTCAGATATCAAAGATTGGAGTGATAATATAATTTTTATTCTTTTCTAATTATTCAATCCAAACAAACCGAAAACAAATTTGAATTGTTTATAAACTTTTTGTAGACATGTAGCATTATTATTTATTTATTTTCATCAACATCCGTGATTCCATGTGAAAAGCTTGGAAACAAATAAAATATATAATTAAAATAAGCATTTTGTGTCAGCCCAAGCACGCAGACCCACAGAATGCTGGCCCCTGTGCCATGGGTTGAATGGAATCTCTCTCTCTCTCTCTCTCTCGGCTACCGAGAGAAATCTCTGGAGAGACATATCACCTCAATCATCAAGAACACAACAAAAAAATCAGAAACAGAATAGTAACAGAGATAAGGACATCGCTATGTAAAAATCTCTATTTTCATAATCTCTCTCTCTCTCTCTCTCTCTCTCTCTCTCTCTAGCTATTCTCTGTTAAATTAAACAGCGAGTGAAAAACAAAAACTGGAAACATGAGGGGAAAAAAGGAGAAAAATTATGTACATGTCTATGTATTTATAACCCTCATCCTCCCGTAATGCCGGAAAAACTGTAACTAGGTTTTTTTTTTTTTTTCCTTTTTTTGGAGCAAACCCATGAACTATGAATGATCTCATAAAAGGAAGAGAAACAAATGGAGAAAAAGGTTGGATCTTCTCTTTCTCTCTCTATATCTCTTATCCCTTTCTTACCCTTTCTTTTTCTTTTTCTCTCTCTCTTTTCAAGAATCAGAATCGCCATACTCGCGCCAGCAGATGAGCATGGTGACACAGCGCCTTATGATGTAAAACCTCGCTCTTTGTTCCTTTACGAGCCTAGCGCACTTTCTCGTGAAAGAACATCTTCTGTGTGATGAATTCTTCGTCAGGGAAGAGGATGAAGAGCGAGTACTCGTCGAGCCTTCCTTCTTCGAAAGCTTCCATTTCTCATCAAAATACAACGGCGGCGGCGGCGGCGGCGGCGGCGACGACGACGGTGGTTGTGCAATAGTAGGCTTAGTACCAGAAGCCATGGAATAGAACACTTGAACAAAAGAAGATTTAATGATCTACGAAAGAAAATGAATGGGTTTCTTTTCTTTTCTTTCCTTTTGGCTTCACTTGTGGCAACACAAAGAAGAGATCTAGGATTCTAGAGAGAGAGAGAGAGAGAGAGAGAATAGTTGGAGGCAAAAAGATATCTGTGATTGAAGATGGTGATTGTTGATGATGATAAGAGCGAGGCAGTGAGGGGAGGGTTAAGAGAGAGTTACTAGGGTTACTATTTATAAGGGGAGGGTTAGAGAAGAAAAGGGTTGCAGATGGGTATCACCTGGGCCTTTTTTTGCCTCGAGAGGGCCACCATTTAATTTTAAATTTTTTTTACTCTGTTTTTATTAAAAACATACATTTGAGGGCGATTTTGTAATTTCTGTTAGATTGAACAAAAATTTTAATAATTGGGGTCTCTTTGATATTAAAATCAAACAGAGAGGTGTTAGTGTAATTTTTAAAACTACATAGAGAGTTTCTATTTTTGTCAGAAACTTCAGGGTCAGTGAAATTTATCCTATTTTTAATTAAATAGTTAAGCCCCGATTGCCGTCTAACTTAAAAGTTAATTTTTTTAAAAAAATTTTATACATATTTTTATTTAAAATAGACAATTTTATTTTTATATATATATTTAATATTAACAATTATATATAATTAATAATTGTAGTAAATATGTTATGAATAAGGGGTATTATTGTATTTTAAAAGTTATAGGAATTTGAATACAATATTCTAAGAATTTATGTTTTGATTTGACTTATTGACTTTTTAATTTTTTTAATTTTTTACCAAACAGACAATATTAACTTTTTAACATTTTTAACCAAAAAATTAAAAATCAATATTATCAATCAGGGCCTAAATTGTGTTTAAGTATTTACTTTTGTCTTCGTTTTAAATATTATTTTCTTTCAAAACTTCATTTTTTCTAACTTTTCATATTTTTGAGTACTTAAAAAAAATTTCCTTTATTTTATAAAGTTCTTTGATATATATAGAATAACAATGAGGTGTGATCCCACCACACATCTCATGGGCTGCTTAAGATAATGGTTTACTTGTTTATTTTGTTTATATATTTTTATTTTTATTGGCTTTTCTTATTATTTGATTATTTTTTTTTATTTTTTGATAATCTCTTGCCACGACGAGTAAAAAAAATAAAAAAAATATTTTAAAAAAATTATAATAGACAGAAATACTAGAATGATCACACTTAACGTGACATTTTATGTATGATATTTAGATTATTTCTTGAATTCGCCGTTTATAATTTAAACATCAGAAATAAAATGACACATTATTTAATATTTGGTAAATTACACTGACCTCCCATGAGGTTTCTAACAAAAACAGAAACCTGCATGTGATTTCAAAAATTGCACTAGCACCCCCTCAAGTTTGATTTTAATATCAAAGAGACCCTAACCATTACAATTTCAGTTCAATTTAATGAAAACCACCGTCCCATCCCAAAACTGCCCTCAAAACCCCCACTATCCCCGTTGTCCCCGTCCCTCCCCCGCCCAAACTACCCCTCCCCCACCCAAACC
>JAULJZ010147989.1:0-10388 GCA_032270985.1 Heliamphora pulchella | reverse complement strand
AAAATTAAATTAATCAGATATTATTAACTGCCAAAACAAATTACATTTTTATTAATGAAAAGAATAATAAAATAAACATCATAACTTATTTTTATTAACGTAAATGTAATTTGTTAAGACAGTTAACAATATTCGATTAATTTAATTTTTAAGATACTAATATATAAACTGAGAATAATAAGAGAAACAATTTAAATCATCAAAATATATTTATTTTAAACCCCAAAAAGTTTCAACTAGACATCTCCCGGCCATAATATAACTGAAGAGAAGTCTCACCTCTTTAATTCCTCCTATAAACTAGTTGTTATTGATAGTTTTCATTCTCACTTTCAAGAGATGTTTGGCATCTTTAATACAGATTTTCGCTGCGCTACTCATCGGAGTTGACCGCAAAGCGAGAAGTCGCCGTGTTAGGCACCGTTAGCGGCATCGATTAGCCATTCGTCATTAGACATTTTTTTCTAAATTTGTTAGGGAAAACTGAAGTTGAGAGAGAGATTTTTTTTTTCTAAATTTGTTAGGGAAAACAACTGAAGTTGAGAGAGAGATTTTTTTTTTCTAAATTTGTTAGGGAAAACTGAAGTTGAGAGAGAGAGAGAGAGAGAGAGAGAGAGAAGTTGAGAGAGAAAGAAAGTGAAGTTGAGAGAGGTTGGGGGAAGAAAGTCTTTGCCCTAGATGTGTTCGATGGAATGCGTGAAAGATAGTGTGAATGCACACAACAGTGCAAGGGAAAAGAATGTGAGTTTCAAGCGTGTTTCGAGTGAGTTTTACAAAGAGTTTAATTTCTGTGGAGATTTGCTTGGTATTTCAATAAACCCACAAATTTTAAGGAAGAAGAAAAAGAACCAGAAATGAGATTTGGGACAACATTGAGAATTTCAATTGGGAATCTTGGATCGTATGCGAAGGTGTATATTTGGAAGAGCATTGCGCACTCTCTCTTCTTCTTCCTCCAATGGCCTTTGTTGTTTAGTGTTGACATACTATTATGGAATCTTAAATTTATTGTTTGATATTCAAATGTCTGTGTTGAATGACCAGCACAAAATATTCAATTTGGTAATATTTTAGCTTGAGTTGATACGCAGAGGATTATTGGTGTTTTATATGGGAAAACTTGTTAAACTTACTTGAGTTTTCTAAGGCCCGTAAAATGTCATCTTGAGGGAAAAATTGAAACTTGGAGCATGAATTGCAGAAAATATTTGGAAGAGCATTGCTCGCGATCTCTTTTTCTTCCTCCAATGGCCTTTGTTGTTTAGTGTTGACATACCTTTTGTGAAATCTTAAAACTATTGTTTAACACTCAAGTGACTGTGTTGAATAACCAGCATAGAATATTTAATTTGGTAAATCGTCTGTGTGTGTGTGTTTATATATAAAGATAGAGAGAGAGAGAGAGGAGACGGGCTAATTGGGATAATTTGTCTTTTATTCATCACGTGAGTTTGACTATATTTGATCGAAATATCAGAGGAAGTTAATATAATTTATTCTATTTTTTTATTATAATATTTAAATTCTTACAACTAATTTCAACGATAAGGTCTTGGGTGTATACCGCCTTTTGGCACCCAAAAAATAAAAAATAAAATAGTCGTTATTTTTAAATATTAATAATTTTTGTTACAAGTTATAATTACTATTTCTTATATAACTAATTAGTTTCAGTTACAAGATAGTATCTTGCAAAATACTCACAATCTCTGTTATAAATTATAATTATCATTTTTCTAACTACAACCTACAAAAAAAAATTAGCAATGTCAAACACCACAATTATTTTGTTAGATTATTATACTTTTTTTGATTTTTTTATTGAGATAAATTGAAAAAATAATTTTTTTAACTAAAATATAAAAAAAAACTAAAAAAGTACAAAAATAAGTCAAAATAAGCTAATAAGTCAGATTTTATGTTAATCTTGTTTGGAATAATTATTTATTAATTTATTTTATTTTGCTTATTTTTGTCTTTAGTAAATTTTTTTCATCGTTTAATCAAATTATTATACCTTTTGACTTCTCTCATTGGGACAAGTCGAAAAAGTAAAATCTTTTAAATAAAAAATTAAAAAAAATAAAAAAGATTGAAATAAGTCCAAATAAGTTAATAACCAAAATTTTAAGTTGTCTATTTTCATCTTTGGTAACTTTTTCATCTTTTGATCAAATTTTTTTATTTTTTTTATTAATCTCATTGAGACGAATTGAAAAAAGTACATTTGGAGTCCATTTGTTTCGATGTGAACTATTTTATCTATTTTTAAGTGCTTCGTTTGATAAAATCAACGTAAAATATATTTTCAATAAAAAAATATTTTACTTCATAAGACCAAAATTGATTTGCAAAAAAGAAAATCTTACGGTGGTGGTGCTAGTGGCAGCGGTGGCTGGAGTGGTGGTGTCGGGCACCCGAGGTCTAGGGGTTGGGGTTCGGGATTTATGGTTCGAGCATCTTGAGATTTAGGGCCTAGGGCTTGAGATCTAAGGGTATAGGGTCAGGGGCCCGAGGCCCGGGGTCTAGGGATGGGGATCGGAGTTTAAGGTTTGGGAATTTAGAGATCGAGGGCCCGAGACGTTGGGTCGAATGCCCAAGGCTCGATGTCCCGAGGCACAGGGTTCGAACGTTGGGGGTCGGGGTTTAGGGTTCGATGATTTAAGAGTTGGGGGCCCGGGGTTCAAGGTTTAGAGTTTAGAGTTTAGAGCTCGGGATTTAAGGGTGAGGAGTCGGCGTTTAGGATTTAGAGATCTAGAAGTTGGGGGCCCGAGGCTTGGGGGTAAGGGTTAAGGGCTCAACACCCAAGACCCGGCGTCTCAGGATCGGGGGTTGGGGGCCAGGGGATTAAGAGTTAGTGTTTAGGGTTCGAAAGGCCCGAGTCTGTGGGCATAGATTTTGGGTGTTAGAGCCCACGGTTCGGGTGTCGAGGCCGCGGGGTCTAGGTGTTGAAGGCCTAAGGTCCGAGGGGTAGGGGTCAAAAGTTTGGGGTTTAGGATTTGGGATCCTAAGGTCGAAGGCTGAGGGTCCGAGATTCGAAGGTAAGGTGTCGAAAATCAAGGGTCTGGAGTCCATGGGCTGAGGGTCACCAGCACTGCCGCCGCCATTCCTTCCATTGCACCACTGCCACCATTTCTAATACACCACATTCACAAGCAATAACACCATTATTTTCAAAGTTATAATCAAACACAAAAAATATTTTTTAAAAAATAATTTTCATGAAAATATTTTTCACTAATAAAAATATTTTTCATCGAAACAAAAGGATCTCTAATCAAAATATGAGAATATTCAGAAAAGTCAAAAAACAACAAAATTTTTAAAATTTACCCCAAAGAGAACCATTTGTTTATTTTTTGTTTTTAGTAGCACTTTTATTTTTGATAATTTTTAAATTTCTTAATTGTTTTCATTGAACTTATTTTGGAAAATAAATAGTTAAAAAATAAAAAATAAAATTATCGAGGAGTCACGACTTACTATAATTGTTTATTATTTTAAGAAAATGTTGAAACTGATGGGTCACGCCTCGAATTTTAAAAATCAAAATCCAGACAGTCTAATATAACGATAGAAAGGATTTGTTTATTCTCACTTCAATTTTTTAATTTTTCTTCACAAATTATCGTATATAATAAATAATGGGCCAAATGTGTGTTTGAAGGCATTTAGCATTGCTGAGATTAGTAATATATAGATTATAATTTATAACAAAAATTGTGAGTATTTGATAAAAATTATAACTTATAATTTAAATAGAAGAAAAAATAATTTTAGTTTGTAACAGGAGTTGTGGGTGTTTAAAAAAAATTATAACTTATAGTTAAAATTATTAGTAAGAAGCTAAACGCTACTAACAACAGCTTTTCCAAACACTCCTTTATTTATATATATATATGTATATATGAGAACTGCTAGCCTTACCGAAGGCTTTTACCTAAAATTAAAATATGAGAACTGCTAGCCTTACCGAAGGCTTTTACCTAAAATTTTTATCGAAAAATTTGAGAGCTGTTAAACTTTTCGTTTTTGAGTTTTTTAATTATTTTTTTAATTAATTTTTTTATACTGCCAAAAATTAAAAGATTAATACAAAATATGAAAAATTTTCTCATTTTTTTTATTTTGTTACTTCTTTTAGAAAATAATCACTTTAAAATTTTTATAAGAATTTTTTTTGTCTTTAGTAAACTTTTTTAAGTGGGATAATTTTGGATTGAGATTTTCATGTGAATAGTAGTATGATAAATAAATAATAAAAAAAACTGAACCAACGCGTAATGGTTCGAACATTCGTAGAGGAAAATAAGAATTGATTTACAGCCCCAAAAAAATCGAAACGAAAACAAAGGCGTGTGCACACACATCTGCGCTTTGATAATTCCCAGAGAGCATTCACTCGATACTTTCATGAAGATAATTCTGAACCATTTGGCATAATAATTATCTACACAAATACAAAACTAAGTCAACAAAAACTGAATCAGAGAATTACCTTACAAACAAACGACGAAATCTGATAAACTGAATCAGTAAGAATGTTTTCACACACACACTAGTGAGAATATTTTCACAGTTATTGACACTGAGAATGTTCTTGCTATTTTTAATATTGAGAATGTTCTCAGTATTTTTTACGTTGGATGCAATTAATTTATTATTTCGATCTTTTTTATATATTTTTATGATCGAAACTATTTATTATATAATATTTATTAAGTAGATTATTTTGATAAAAAATTAAATTAATTAGACATTAATAGTTTTGTGAGTAAATCACATTTGTTGAAATATAAATGAATGGTAATATAATTTCACAAAAAATAATGATAAACAAAAATAATAAAATCATGTAGTTAAAAATATACAATTAACTTAATTTTTTATATTAGTATTAAAATTAATAAATACTACAAAACAAATAATTTTATTATAAAAATATATTAAAAAAATACAATATAATGCATGATGACAACATAATGCATATTTGAGCACACCTTATTTTATAAATTTTTACCCACAATTGCTCACTTTCGGTCATTTCCTTCCGTAGAATAAATAGACTTTTTGTTCTTTAAAAAGTCAAAAAATAAGTCCGAAAAAACTGTTGCGAAACATTATCTTTTGTCCAAATTCAATGGTCAAATGATTATTCAAATTTTATTCCAGTTTAACCTAACCTAATACAAAATTACAAATAATACTATGGTATATATAATTTTATTTACAACCCCATAGTATTAAAAAAAAAAAGACATTTTAAGACCTACACATTATTTATCAGTTCTATGTTATTATATTCAAGAGGTATGCTACAGGTCACGAATATTTTGATCAAAAATATTAAGTGAATCATAAACACTCATTTTTTCTCTATCTTAGGTTTATACTTTTTCTTTCTTCTTTTTTTTTTCCTAAAAAAATAAAGGATTGAAAACGCATAACCATAAACACTCTTGACTGATTCAAGATCTTAAAATTTCGAGTTTTTTATTTTTTAAAGTTAAAATTACAAAAAATTGACATAGTTTATTTAGTAAAAAAAATAAAAAAGTTAAAAAATCAAAAATATCAAATTAAAATATTAAATTTCAGAATATTTTATTATATTAATTTTTAGAATATTCTATTTAATGTTTCACCATATTATAATATACAATAATACTTATATTTGATAATTTATTTACTATTGATGTGAACTATGTACAATTGTTATAATCAATCCGTACATATAGTTGTTATGCTTATATTTAATTAATTATATATAAAGACAATTCTATTTAATTTGAAATTGATCCGAGCTCCCTTTGTAGGGACAAACTTTAATTCACACTACGATGTGTATTATATAGAGACTGATCATCGCTGAAAGAAAGGCTCTTCCATTAAAGAACCATCAGTGAGAGATTGATGTTTGTTTATCCAAACTAAAGATGTCTAAACACGAAAATGATTGAGCAATGTGATTTTATGTAAACTGTTTTACTTACTGTTACTAATTGATTTTGCTGAAAAAAAAAAAATGGAAACACGGCTCACTTGGAGTTTGTAACCACCACGGCGGGAGAGTTGCTGGAGCACGAACTCAGCTGGATAACTCAAAAATTGAACTGGAAAATTGACTTGTAAACAAACTAAGAATGAAAAAATTAAAAAAAATAAGTATGAGAAGTTTTTCATATTTAAAATAATTTTTATTTTTTTTTATAAATTATTCATTTCATGTAAAATTAAGAATTAAAAAATTAAAAAAAAAAGTATGAGAAGTTTCTCATTAGTTGAAATAGTTCACATTTTTTATAAGTTACTCATTTTATTTAAAACTAATAATAAAAAAATTAAGAAAAATAAGTATGAGAAGTTTCTCATACTTGAAATAGTTTTTATTTTTTTATAAGTTACTCATTTCATTTAAAATTAAGAATAAAAAAATTTTAAAAAAAAGTATGAGAAGTTTCTCATACTTAAAATATTTTATACTTTTTTACAAGTTACTCATTTTATTTAAAATTAATAATAAAAAATTAAAATAAAATAAGTATAAGAAATTTCTCATACTTGAAATAGTACATATTTTTTACAAGTTACTTATTTTATTTAAAATTAATAATAAAAAAATTAAGAAAAATAAGTATAAGAAGTTTCTCATACTTGGAATATAGTACACATTTTTTACGAGTTACTCATTTTATTTAAAATTAATAATAAAAAAATTAAAAAAAATAAGCATGAAAAGTTTCTCATACTTGAAATAGTTCTCATTTTATTATAATTAAGTTGTTCATTTCATTTAAAACTAAGAATGAAAAAAATTTAAAAAAATAAGTATGAGAAGTTTCTCGTACTTAAAATAGTTCACATTTTTTTACAAGTTATTCATTCCATTTAAAACTAATAATGAAAAAATTAAGAAAAATAAGTATGAGAAGTTTCTCATACTTGAAATAATTTTTATTTTTTTAAAAGTTGGTCATTTTATTTAAAACTAAGAATTAAAAAATTAAAGAAAATAAGTATGAGAAATTTCTCATATTAGATTTTGAGAATATTCTCATATGCATATGTGTTATGAGAAACTTCGCATACTTAAATATTAAAATGTATGAGAAATTTTTCATATATCACTACATGAGAATATTCTCATATACATACGTGGAATGAGAAATTTCTTGTAAATACGCGCAATGATATCAAAACTTAAAGTATATATCATTTTTTTATAATAACAAAATTACTGAGGTTTTTTTTTATTTTTTTTAACTTTAAGACACAAGACAAAAACCTAATTTTAAATTTCTTGCCAAACAAGAAATTAAGTTAATTAGTATTTCTTAAAAATAAATTTTAAAAAGTTATTTTTGTATTTTTAAATATTTTTATATTAACATCAATATTCATTAATAGATCTCGACGAATAAATTATAAAAGTATAAATTTTATAGTAAACAAATGCATACAATAAAATTTTAAAATGTTTTAGAGTTGAATTTAAAAAAATAAAAAAGCAATTTATGAGACGAGTAAGGAATACACACTAAATCATTGTCGGTCAAATATGTTGGTGATTTATTTTGAGACACTTAGCACTTTTGTATATTTTTATGATTAAAATTATTTGTTATTTAATATTTATTATGTAAATCATTGGCATAGAAAATTAAATTAATTAGATATTAATAGTTACGTGAATAGATCATATTTGTTGAAAAACAAATGAATGGTAAATATAATCTTACAAAAAATAGTGTTAAACATATATGATCTGATTATGTAGTTAAAAATATCTAATTAACTTATTCTTTTTTATGAGTAATAAAATTAAAAAAGACTACAAAATAAATGATTTACATTATAAAAATATGTTATAAAAATAAAATATTAAATAAAGCACAATATAGTGCTATAAATAGACAGCCTTACAAAGGCTAATTTGTTGACAGTGGCTCTGCTCACTTGATATTCGGTTATTTTTTTCAACAGTAAATTTTAAAAGGTTTAGCATTTAGCGTATATTCAATTTAGTTAGACCGAATAAACATTACCTTAGTGATTTGTTCCCATATATGGTATAAATTTTCCCCCTTACTTTTTACATGCTTGTATTCTAGAATCCAAACATAAAAGGAAACAATTGAAATTTTTATTTAAAAAAAAAAAAGTAACCTAGGGAAAAAATTTGTTGAGAGAAAAAATGATTATTTTTGTCTTCAGTAATTTTTCTATAATTTTAATTATTATTTTTACTTCTGAAGTTCCTCTCAACTAGATTATTTTCATCTTTAGGGATTTTCTATAATTGTTTTTTTTAATTTCAAAATTCCTCTCAATTTCTTTTATTATTTTTTTTTTGAATTCTTTAACCTAAAGGAATCTGTAAATAATAAAAAAAAAATTAAAACCAAAAAAGTCCATAGACAGCCAAACAATAAATCTTATGAAAACTAACTTTTTATAAATTATGAGGAATTAGCTTGTCTCCTGTCTTCAAGGCCCTGTTTGATAAGGGTTTTGGGGGATGGAGTGGCTTAGTAAGGCATTTGGCTTTAGTCAGCCTTAGTGTTTGTTTTTCAATTTTTGGTTCAATTAGCAACGAGGGTGGATTATAAATCCCCTCCTTAAGGAGGATTCAGAAACCCCACAAGGGGGTAGGTTTTGTAACGAAGTTTTGCAAAAAAACTAGAAATACCCTTGGCAAATAGGGGTTCTGCGCCGCAGACTTATGTCGTTGGCTTCGTCTCTGTCGGCATCGTCTCCGCCGGCATCGTCTACATTGGTGTTGTCTTCGTCGGCATCATCGTCTCCACCGATTTCTTTGGTTATTTAATCAAAATGCTCCGCGTTCGTCGCCACCCTCCGCCGTTCATTGCTGTTGTTTAATCGAAATTCCCCATTATGGATTTGCTAACCCTCCGCCATGCGATTAGTCAGTGAGAGTGAGAGTGAGAGTGAGAGAGTGAGAGAGAGGAATTTTTAATTTATTGTTTTTTGTTGTTTATTAGTTTTAATTTTTAATTTTTAATTTTAAAATCATTTTCAACTTCAAAATTTAAAACAAATTAATAGAAAATAAAAAAATATTAAAATAAATAATATAAATTTTAATTTATTAGCTTATTTAAGTTAATTTTAAAATAAATTAACTTAGTAGTTAATATAAAAAAATTCAAAATTTTTTATTATAAGGATAAAATTGAAAATTTATAAATTTAATCATCTCCCACGTTATTCAATCTCACCCAAATTAAACACAAAAAACTAATACCATCTCATTACCAGTCTCACTTCATCTCATTTCTAATCTTACATCACTATTAATCCCACTCAACTTACACCAATTATCAAACAAAATCTAAAGGAATTGGATCGATAAAGTCTAACTTATTTTAATTTGAAAATGGACTCATCTAATCTATTTAATTTATTATTTGTAGTGGATAGATCATCCATGAAAAATATCGAATTGATTCTATTTCGTTAATTATATTAATAAATCATATCTATATTAAAAAAGCAATGACAAAAGGATGTCACTATTTATTTCTTCTAATACTTAATAATATCTGATTAATTTAATTTTTAATTAAAATAATTTTTATAATATAAAAACAAGGTGAACGACTTGAATCATCTATACAGGTTCATCTGTGACCCATAATAAGCCGACTGAATAGGTTAAAAATTGAAGAGATGCAAGCTACTGTGCCAGACTATACAACATACAGATAGTATATACCATTAGATGTAATCATTTTTTTTGAAGGCTTTTTTTTAAAAAAATTTCTTTAAAAAATATATTTATTTGACTGTATACTATAATTATTTGGTTTTTTTATATTTTTTTACATCTACTTTTTATAAAAAAAAAAATACAAAAAATTCAAAAAACTTAAAAAAAACCATGCCAAACACATTCTTAGTTTGAAACAAGTCACAAGATGTTTGTTTTGTTTTGTCTTTAAATTTGGAAAGTGGTAATTTAATTAAGTGATGAATAATCTTGGTCTTTAGCCAAGTGGTTCTAAAGGCAGACCAAATCAAACAAAGAAAAAAAAAGAAAGGAAAAGAGAAGTTAATTGGTTCAATGAACTTAGTCTACTTAGAACTCGTCAGGAAAATTCAGGCCTGGCTTCAATCCACTTGACATGAATAAAGTTAAAAACATTGAACTGTGGGAATAATTCTCTTTTTCGTTCAGAATTTTCAGGCTCTTTGAAGCCATTGCCTCTCACACACGCGTATCTATATCTATAATATATTGTCGTTTTAGGAGAATATCCAACGCTAAAATAAATACATGCTCGGGGATCTAGAAAATACATCTTTATTTACTTTCAACAAATTAAAATAATCTGAAATTACAGGAAATGAAATAACATAAATGGAAT
>JAULJZ010147978.1:0-10388 GCA_032270985.1 Heliamphora pulchella | reverse complement strand
CAAATTAAAGACATTTATTTATAGGAAATGAATTATTAAAATCATCAAAATTAATTAATGAAGCACTTGGGCTAACAAGAGATCTTCAAGTGATTGGATCAACACAAATTTTCTAAGGGGTCGACACAATTTTTGCAATCTACTTTACCAACGTCATGGTGTCGATACATTTGGATCTAGTGTTGGCTCGTTTGAAATTTCAGCATCTAGGGAGGACCATTTGTGTCGACTCATCTTGCCTTTCATGTCGACACAAAATATTCTCATGCAAGAATACTTAAGTGTTTTAATCCTCTTGAGAGATAAGTCATTTCTTTTGGTAAATGTGTCAACTTAATTAATCAAACTGAATTAACACTTTCATTTTAAAAATATAAAATATTATCTATTTAAAACCATTAGTTATTAGAAAATGAATCCAAAAAATCGTCAAAATCAAAATAAAAAGTTCTTGAGCTAACACTAACAAAAGACAATGTTTATCTAAAGGTAGCAATACAACACCTCTCTGTTGTTTGTAGGAGTCTCGGTGGCCTGAATGTGCCCTCAGCATCTATGTACATTGCTTTTCCCTCACCAAAACAACACCACCAAATAACTGAAACAACTGACTTCAGCTCCAAAGACAATTCATCAAAGACAATTTAGGAGTTCATCAGTTCAAAGACAATTCAGTTCATCAAAGACAGTTCATCAAAGGCAATTCAGGAGTTCCATGAAGCAACATAGTTGCCTTCAACAAAAACTCTAGCAAAAAGTAATGAAACAACTGATTTCAGCTCCAATTTTAATGTGGATAAAAACTGAAATACTAAATAACTAATTTCAGCTCCAATTTTAATGTGCATAAAAACTAAAATACCAAACAACTAATTACAGCAAAATCAACTAAAATAAAAAATCAACTGAAACACTAAACTCCAATTTCAATTTATAACCAAACTTCAGCTCCAAAAGCTCCACCATCAATAAATATCCTACTGAAATCAACTAATTGTCCAAGAACTCCAAAACAACATCTTTAAACAAGTGAAATAAAAAAGCAACTGACTCAATAACAAGCTCCAAAAGCTACAAAAACTCCAAAACAACTGAAACTTGATTATTGAACCTGATGTCAGCTCCAAAAGCTCCAACTCCAAAAACAGGCCCAAAAACACATGCTCGCTAATAGTCATCTATATTTTTCATCTAATATACGTATCTTTAAGATATTAGTTATAATATTCAGATGGAAATTGGATGTGTGCCAACTATAATAATGTAATATCATTGGAAAGATCTCTTCATTCAATTATAAAAATAGGATTATCACATATTTATAAAAAAATCATGTTTGCAGCCAAACAAAATTGGAGACCAAGTAGTTGTTGGTGGCTAATTTCTTAATTAAAAATGAATTTTTTTGGGCTTCTAGCCCTTTAATTTGAGTTCAAACTGAAAAAACTAGTCCAAACAGTAAAATTGTAAGAACCTAGTAGCCCACTCCACAGTCTATAAACAACAATATCAAACTACAACTAAAATAAAAATTAAGAAAAACATAAAATTAGTAGTAGAAAACTAAAATCACTAATTCACCATCCTTATAATACTGCCACCCCCTTGTTTATTGCTTATCCTCTATCTAATCTCCCCCTTGTTCACCTGAACCACTTTTTCCTTGTCTCTAAATGAAAAAAACATTGGAATAATAAGAAAAAGACAATGAGGAAGTAAGAAATAGACAATGAAGAAGCAGTTGTTGAATACACTTACAGCAACAAAAGTTGTCTGTGTCAGGATTGTATACTAAAAATTATGAATTTTGTTAGTTTTAATATTTAATTTAATTTTTAATAAAATTATTTTTTTATTTTATGAGAATCTTAATGAGCAATGTATGCAATATTATTTCTTTAAATGTTATGCATGGTTGTCATTTATTCTGTATAATATTTTATCTAGTGTGTAGAGTACGACTTTACTCTGTTCGCCGAACCGTAAGGTTAGCCTCTACTAATCATCATTGGTTTTTAATAAGATTTTTTAAATGCATATAAATATAAAAAATAGAGACAAAGAGAGAATAATCAAAATTAAATATAAAAAATACGTAACATATGTATATAGAACGTCAAAAGAAAGCAAATAAAGAAGTAAAAACCTAAGTCTTATTACATACAATTTTTAACTAAAGAATACATGAAGCAAACCCGCATGGTATGATTCAAAATAAATGAGCAAAAATAAACTAAAAGAAAATGCTAATTATGGATATAAATTTTTAAAATAAACTAATGTGAAAGAAAGTAAATCAAACATGCATATTACTAAAATAAACTAGATTAGTATTGTCATAATTATTTCTACCAAAGAGAAATGCTAAATCAAAATAAAAAGAAGTGTACAAAAATTCTATACTCAAAGGTTTATTGATAAAGGAAAACAAGTAATAAGAATTTTATGTGATTTTCTTTTATCTATACAAGAGAAGGTTCAAAGAGTCAACTAAAATAAAAAAAATAAAAGAATATCCACAAAGAGGATTTAACCAAATATAAAAGTTTTAAAAGAAAACACAATTAAACTAATTAACCAAAGATCTAACTATTTTATATTTTAAAACAAAAGAGAAAATAAAAAAATAAGAGAGATAAAATGCACAAGAGGGTTTAAACTATTATTAAAAGAGAAAATTACTAACATTTTAAAAAAAGGTGAAAGTTAGCATGAAAATTTTTTTGGTGATTTTTGAGATTAATAAAATAAAAGAAAAGAAAAATAAGTACTATGAAAGGAAAAGTAAACTAACATTCAAAAGAAAAAAAATAGAATATTAATATTAAATGAAATATTAAACTAACATTAAAAGAAAAGAAAAAAAAGTAAAATACTAGCAAAAAAAATTAAACTAACATTTAAAAGAAAAGAAAAAGAAGATAGAATATTAGTATTAAATAAAAGATTAAACTAACATTAAAAGAAAAAGAAATGAAATACTAGAATTAAATAAAATACACGTCAGGCCATTTGGAATTGGCGATTGCCGGGTATGAACATGACGGTCACCACAACAAAAGAAGCTTCCAAGTGTTTCTATTGGCGGTCGTCACAATGGAGTTGGCAGTCGCCTAAAAAAGGTAAAACTTCCAATAGGTTCTACTGGCGGTCGCCACAATGGAGCTGGTGGCCGTCACAAAAAGGTGATGCTTCCAAGAGGTTCTACTGGTAGTCGCCACAATGGTCATGGCGGTTCAAAATGATTTCACTAGTTTGAAGGTTTTGATCATTGAAGTCAAATACCGAGTTTGGATTATTTCTCGAGAATCGTATTGAATCAATATTCTAATCGTTTTTATCATCGGATTCACCTAAGATTAGGCGGGGTCAAATTGGAGTGTCTGCAGTTGCCCCTCATTGATATAACTTGCATAGCAATACATGATGCAAGTTATATAAAAAATCCAGAAACAACATCTATTTGACCGAGCCGTTAATCTTAGGCCACAAACATATAAGCATGCATATAATGTTAGTCGTACTCGAATTTCTATCGAGCTGCCTACGTACCCTTTTGCTAGATATCAGACCAAAGCGTAGTTCCTAGGACAAAATGTAAGGATGCATGATAAAAAATATGATGCAGATACTAAAATGATGCAGATGCTAAAATGATATAGATACTGATATGATCAAACAAATCCTAAAGATCGAATCAAGATTTAAAGGGAGCACAAACAAACAAGTCAAAGATAGAGTCAGGATCTAAGAACTCGGTTGGGGATAAAATAATTAAAATGATCGAGTCAAGATTCTAGAAATTATCTTAACTGAGAAAGCAACAACGAATTAGTTAGGTCGAGTCAAGACCTAAAAATTCAAAACGAAGAATGAGATGAAAATAATTAAAAACCGAGTTAAGGCTTAAAACTATTTTTATCGGGAAAGATAATCTCGAATTAACAGGTCGAGTTACGACCTAAAAGCTCGATACAAAACACGAGATAAAAATAATTAAAAGTCAAGTCACAGTTTAAAATTAAATTTATTAGAAAAAAAATCACGAATTAATAGGTTGAGTCAAGACTTAAAAACTCAAGACGAAACACGAGATAAAAATAATTAAAAACCAAATCATGACTTAAAATTAAATTTATTGGGAGAAAGCATCACTCAAAACGATCATTTTTGAAAAACACGCAAGATTTGAAAATCAACCAGGATAAAAAATTTACCAGACTAGAGAACTTGTTTTTAGAGAAACCAACATACTAAATGATTTCTGAAAAACACATGAAAATTTATAAAGAAAATATATGATAAAAAACAAACACACAATAAGAACAAAATAAAGTCACACACCCTCAATAATAAAATATTCACGCAATAAAACACACAACAAACAATGATAAACCCCCAAACAGCCCCTTTTAAAACCCTCAAACCTCATGATGATCTACTGACCTGGCGGTCGCTAGGTGCAAAGCTCGAGAAAGTGACATAACGGTTGACAACCTGGCGGCCGCTGAGACAAAACCTGTCTGAGACGGCGGGCGCCGCACCAAAACCCTTCCATCTCGGTAGTCGCCGTGTGACTCTTCATCAACTTGGCGACCGCCGACATCAGACATGGCGACCACCATATCGAAGCGCGTACAAGGCCCTCAAGCCGCGCGGGGCAGAGTCATTCTTGCATCTTCCTCTCTCTCTAGTTCCCTTGCGATTTTAAACTCTCTTAAACCCTTCTTGCTCTCTCTTTCGTTATTCAGCTTTCGTGCTCTTTGCTTTCACCTTTGCGAGTGCTCCCCTCGACACACGATGTTCACACTGCTCTTTGTGATTCCTCTGCTTTCCATGGCGGGCCAAGGCCATAGGGATGACGATTTAGGGGAGCGACAAGGCCCCTATGCAGCTGGGAGTTCCTCCATGAGGGCTATTCCTGTTGTGGGCATTACTGCTTCTCGGTCCTCCACGACTACGGGGGCTATGGACGCCCTCGTTCTTGAAGCAGAGGACGCTTCTCGCCGTGCCACTGAGGATGAGGCACGAGTAACTACCGCGGTACAGGCAACTACAGATGCTGCTGCGGAGACTGAGATGGCCGATTTCCCCGATCCCCATGCTGGAGAGGGTCATCCAGCACCCTTTGATCCACACACCTACGCCCCGGTACCCCATTGCTTGGTTCTGGGCGAGATGAGGCACTACGATCCATCAGTCGACGCCGTTGCCGCTGACGTTCTTCTCAGGGAGCCAGACCAGCACATTTCTCGCCAGCGTCCATCGGTAAGTTTTTCATCCTTACTTGTTCAATATCAAAGCATGTTATATGATATATCTCAAACATAGATACATGCCTAGGATCCCCTTGTGATATGTGACGATGTGATATGATGATGATATGATATGATGTGATAGCTGTGTGTAATGTTTGAAATCTGGGCATGTAATTACAACAAATATGAATATCATACTGAAAAACTTAGCTTAGGTACCTGTGCAAAAGGAGATTAAAACAGTAGGAACACTAAGGTTATGGTTTAGATGCAAAAAAAAGGGACCCGATTTTTATTTTTGGAGAAAACATAAAAGATTTAAGGGATGGCTTTTTTATTATTATTATCTTTGGGGAAAAACATAAAAAATCTAAGGGGGAATTTTTATTTTTTAGGCATGAAAACTAAGGGGAGAATTTTCTCAAAGATTCTAAAAATTAGGAAAAAATTTTAAAAATCTTAAAAATTATGGAAATTTTTTCAAAAATCCTAAGATTAGGGAAATCTTTTTCAAAAATCCTAAAAATTGGGAAATTTTTTCAAAAGATCCAAAAAATTAAGAAAAAATTTTCAAAAATCCTAAAATTAAGGGACATTTTTTTTTTCAAAAATCCTAAAAATTAGGAATTTTTTTTTAAAAATCCTAAAAATTTAGTGAAAATTATATAAAATCTAAGGGGTAACATAGAATCTGAGGGGTTTGATTTTTTTATTTTTTTGTTTTGGAAAAAATATAAAATGATTTAGGATAGAGATTTGCTTAGCGCACCAGTGCTTTAGGGTCCATAGTCTTCTACTGGGGCATACAAAAACTAAAAGATCGTCACTCACATACGGACCTAAAGTTGAAAAGATTTTCAGGGTACCTAGTCTTCTACTAGGACGTGCAAGATTTAGGGTTTCTAGTCTTCTACTAGGACGTGCAAGATTTGCCTGGTACACCAAGGCTCGGGGTGCCTAGTCTTCTAGGGCTTGAGAGATTTGCCTAGCGCATCAGGACTTAGGGTGCCTAGTTTTCTGGGAATTAGGGTTCCTAGTCTTCTATTAGGACGTGCAAGGTTTGCCTGGCGCACTAAGGCTTAGAGTGCATAGTCTTCTAGGGCTTGAAAGATTTGTTTGGCTCACCAGGACTTAGGGTGCCTAATCTTCTAGGGCTTAGGGTTCCTAGTCTTCCACTAGGACGTGCAAGGTTCGCCTGGCGCACTAAGGCTTGGGGTGGCTAGTCTTCTATAGCTTGAGAGATTTGTCTGGTGCACCAGAGCTTAGGGTGCCCAATCTTCTAGGGCTTAGGGTTCCTAGTCTTCTACTAGGATGTGCAAGGTTTGCTTGGCGCACAAGGGCTTGGGGTGCCTAGTTTTCTAAGACTTGAAAGAACCGAAGGGTCGTCACTCATACACGAACCTAGGATTTTTATTGCTTTCAGCAACCTAGGGTTTTTATTGCTTTCAGCTATTCTCTGCATATCACTTGTTTTGACTGCACTTATATACCCTCTGCTTATCTTCTTCTTTTTAGGCAGGTCACTACGTCCGGGGCTTTAGTGGTTTGGCCTTGGGTGAGGTGTTAGAGTGGTACGATGCCCTCTCTGTTCCCAGTTGGGCTCTCATTGATGCCTCTGATTTTGCTCGGTTCAAATTCTTGTTGGGTAGGACAAGTAATGATCATTTCTGGCTCACGGCCCTTGATGAGCGGTGGTGAGATACCACCAACACTTTCTATTTTAAAACGTTGTTCACTGCACTGTTCATTGCACTGCACTGTACTGTTGACTGATCATTTCTGTTCTGTATTCTGCACACTGATCACTGTATTCTGAATATTGGTTATCGTACTGCACTGTATTCACTGCTCACTATTTATTGATGACTACATTGATTACTGTTACTGCATGTCTACTGGGATGTCTGGCGTGAAATGAAGAATCGGGCCAGCACGGATCTAATGCGTAGTCGGGATATCTCTTCGAGGCGGATCCTACTGGAGGGTCCATTTGGTCGGGAGTACTACCTCAGAGAGAGGGTAGTCCACCAGTCACTTGGCCTCGACTACTTTCGAATTTTAGTCATCCCTCCAGCCTGCATGCACTGGATCGACCTCTTGAACCGCATAGACATGCTCTTGGAGATGGTGAGGACACACGCCTCAAAGCAGCTGGTGTTTGAGGATGATTACACAGCTTGAGCCCGGGCACATCCGTTGGGACCACTAGGACCTGGTCTAGTTGTTCCTAGTGGTAGAAGGAGACAAGCACTGGAGGCTGCTGATGCCGGTGCTGGAGCAGCTGCTGGAGTTGGGGTCGAGGCTGCTGCTGCTGCTGGGGGACCTGTTGGAGCAGAAGCCGTTGAGGTACCCTAGACTGTATCGACTCTCATTGTCGGGTATCCTTTCAACATTCCTCTCCCTGTTCCTCCAACCCCAGAGTTTCGACAGTGTATGCTCAGGTTTGATCTTCTTTTCACTGTTTCCTTTTCTATCTTTCCTCTATTTAGACTGCTTAGTTCTTTATTCCTTTTGACAGGTGGATCAAGCCTGGATGAACCATCTCATGCTGGTGGTGAGTGGCATGCGAACCCTAATTTGCCAGCAAGATGCTACTCTGCTAGCAGCTGGGGTTCCTTTTGTCCCTCTGCCGGTGAGTGTCTTCCTCTTCAACCTTGTTGTTCTGTTCTGTACTGTACTCTTACTTTTATCTCTTTCTACAGCCACCAATAGTTGCCACCGGCACAGTACCATCGCAGGCTCCCGCTCAGCCTCCTGCTCCTGTCCCAGTTCCATCTCCAGCACGAGGTCATGGGTCCCATGCCACTTCATCCAGAGCCCGCTCTTGAGGATCTGTCTCTTCTGTTCGGCACCGCTCTAGAGTTGTATCCTCTTCTTCATATAGCAGATATGACAACGATGATTTTAAGAGACTTTTGAGGATGTCATCTCGAATGAGGCTTTTCCTTCTTCCTATTGGGTCCGCTCGAGGCGACAATGAGAGAGATTGAGAGAGAGACTCCCCCCTTTCAGATATATTTACATACATTAAGTTTTTCGGGCTTGCGTGCCCAAGTTTGATATACTTCTATACATTTATTCTGGTTTATGGGCCTGCGTGGCCGAGTTTATGCTCTGATATATTCTGTTCCTTTTTGGGTTTTTGGGCCATTTACTGTTTTATGTACATCTGCTTGCATCGTTTATCTTTATTTACTATTCAAACTGCTCGGGATGCATGAGTCTTAAAACTTTACACAAATTACAAAAGATGCAAACATACACACCTGCGACTTTCTAACATGGCGGTCGCCATATTCCAATATGGCAGTCGCCACATAATCCAAGGGACACATGGTGGTTGCCTGGTCAACAAAATGGCGTCACTGTACTGTGTAGTTTCATGTTGGCAGCCCCATCCTCTAAGATGGTGGTCACCACTTTGATTGTACTATTCTCCAAACTTTTAATTTTTAGACTTCTCATGCCTTATAAATACAACCCTAGAGGCCCCATTTTCTGTTACTCTCACTCAGATGTCTTATTTCCATGGTCTACTTTTTGTATGGATTGAAGAATTCTCCCACATCGAACGCATAAACTTTGCCTCATTCGGTATCAACGCTCTATTTTCTCTGATGATCATAAAGATTGATGGACCATTATTGAAAGCTGCTGCTCAATTATGGGATCCACAAACCCATGTTTGAAAGATTTGTGACTTAAATGACTTATGAGCGTTTGAAAGCCCTCTGCACGAAGTAAGACAGACTGATAATGTGATGTTGGGGTTATGGGATCCCGAAGACGGCGTGGAACACCTAACTAGAAGTGGACGAAACTTTAAGCCAGCTCAGCTAGAGAAAGGACAGGCAAGTGGAAAAGGAAAAGAGACAGAGCAAGAGGAGGAAGATGATGCTGTATTGAGACAATTGGAAAAAACGCAAGCCAACATCAGCATTTGAGGGCTGCTGATGGCCTTGCACAAACACAGGCAAGTTGTGCTAAAAGTTTTGAATAAAGCCGGCGTTCTGATAGAGGCTACCCCAGAGCAACTGATTGGACTGATTATGCCAACGGTTGAATCAAAAGTCATTTCTTTCTCTGATAAAGATTTTCCCGCTGAGGGAAAAAGTCACAACAAATCGTTTCATATCACTGTCGAGTGCCTAGAAAAATGGGTCTCGGTTACCCTCATTGATAATGGGTCTGCCTTGAACGTTTGCCCATTGAGAACAACCATCTTCCTAGGGATGAGACCGGACCAATTCACCCCCGGCAATCAAGGAGAGTACGAGCCTACGACAACACGAGAAGGGACGTACTAGGACTGGTGTCATTTGCCGTTTCAATAGGACCTCTGGAGACGTCGATTGAGTTTCATGTGTTGGATGTGCCGGCCTCCTTCAACCTGCTGTTGGGAAGGCCGTGGATGCATGACCCAAATGTCCAAGCGGTACCGTCTACCCTTCACCAAAAATTGAAATTGATAAAGAACGGAGCAGTCCTGACTATTCATGGAGATGACAGTATTCACTCTCCGAAAGGAGAAGAGGGCACAACTCTACTAGAAGTTCAGCATAGTGAAGATGATGTGTTACTCAGTGGTTTCCAGTTCGATGAAGCATAGGTTGTTCAGACGCTGATGAACGAAGAAGAAAGGTATGTCAACCCTCGAGCTTTAATGATGATGAGGAAAATATCCCTCGAGCTTTAATGATGATGAGGAAAATATCCTTCTTCCCGGGCATGGGATTGGGACGTAAGCTACAGGGAATCCCGGAACCCATTCAGGTATTACCAACTTCACACCGTTTTGGTCTTGGGTATGAAGCAATGGAAGAAGATCTGGAAGTGCCTACAAGGGAACGAAAGGCCAATTATTCTGGGACGCTCAATGGATTCTTCGTCAAAGAAGGGGAAGATTTCCCGTATTGTGGCTTTTCGGAACCGTGGATCGACGAACAAACCAATCAAAAGTTACCGGGGTTGGAGATCTTTTCAGCCACCAACTATCTGATACAGAAGGGGAAGAAACAATGGAAGGAGAGAAGGAGGAAAAAAAGGTTCAGGGAGAGGACTGGGTTGACAAGCTTGATGAAGCTGACCTGGGAATGCTGTTCAATGAGAATATGACTCAGTTGCGTATAA
>JAULJZ010147967.1:0-10388 GCA_032270985.1 Heliamphora pulchella | reverse complement strand
ACCAATAGTATGTCCATTTCCATCTAAATTGTGAATATAAAACTTATATTCTGCAAGAACTTAAAATCTGATCTTCTATGTGCAAGTCGTACTCTACACACCATATTAAATACTATACCGAATATTGAACATCCATGCATAACAAAAAAATGATATGCATACATTGCTCATAAAGATTCTCATAAAAAGAAAAATTAATTTTATTAAAATTAAATTAAATACAAAAAACATGATTTTCAGTATACCAACCCTAACAGGTTACTGAGGTGTCTATCGTCTCTATACCGAGGGAGCAGCTGGCACTCCGATCACACTCTGAACGTTCCCTTTCCAGGGATAGTATCTGCGAATATGCCCGGACTGACCACACCCAAAGCAGATAGGTCGGTATCTCGTCTGTGACTGGACAGACGCTAAGCTTTGAACTTGGCCCTTCTGCGGGCACTCAACTGAACGATGTCCCGGCTGTCTGCATTGATAACAAGTCAGCCCTCTCTGCTCTAGCCTTCCTTCCGAGGCCACTAAAGGTGCAAGTGTGGACGATTGCGGCCTATACGATCCGACAAAATGAGAACTAGCTCCAGACAACCTCTAGCACTTTCTCCTGCGCCTTTGGAACTGTGCATCTCCACTGCCCTGCTGACTCCCACTCTCTCTAACTCTGCGGCTCTCTGCCAGCGAGTTCTCTACTCATATAGCAGCTTCCACTAGCGTAATGTACACATCCAAACCCAGCGCTGCAATCCTGTCCTTGATGGCAGGTCGAAGGCCCCTCTCAAACCTCCTAGTGAGCAACTCCACTGTAGATACCATCTCAGCTGTGAACCGCAACAAATTCGCGAACTTAGCCTCATACTAGACCATAAAAAGGTTCCCCTGAACAAGGGCAAGGAACTCCTCTCGGTATTTATCTCTCGAAGATCTCGGGAAATACTTCTCCAAGAAGACTCTCATGAAAGCAGCCCATGTATCATCCACCGTAGTCTTGGAAAACTTCCACCACTCTCTAGCATCTACCCGCAGTTGGAACGCCGCCAACCGCACACGCAAAGCATCCTCCTCGATATCCAGAGTATCGAAGATAGCTGTGGTCACTTCTAACCACTCAATAACAACCTTGGGGTCCGACTCTCCAAAAAAGGTCGGGGGATCCAACCGCCGGAGGCTCTTGGCTCAGGAGCCCTCACTCCAGCCCTAGATGCCTCAGCCATCACTCTCATGGTGGTAAGCATCTCTTACATGACGTCAGCACCGCCCACCTGTTCCTATGAGGCATGAACGTCTCCCTCCTCTGGAACCTGAACATAAGCACAACCTCAGCCACGGCCTTGGCCACGACCCCGTCCCCGCACTCCCCGCGTGGACATAATTCTATATAAAGCAGATAACGAGATAAGCTTTTATACAACATGCTACGGCGTAACATAAAAACATAAGCAGGTTAACACATAACCACTTAAGGAGACACAACACATCTCACATACCGAGGAGAATCAACAAGACAAACGTGTCAATTTGGATAACCTATTCGGATTCCGTGCTAGAAAACACGTCGGCCAAACGCGTCTCTACCTTGGCTCCCAAATTTGTTAATTCAAACGCCCGAAGGTAAGACTAATCCATCCCAGGACCCAACCTCCATACTCATAGATACACTAACTATCATGCTTATCGAGCTATCAGCATGTCATAAAAACATTTATACACAAGCAAGCAAGCATCAATAATCAACCTCACCAGGTGATAAACCCACTTCCCATGGCTCTTAAGTATTCAAACACAGAGCTCTGATACCAAGTCGTCACGCCCCAAAACCCAGGGTCACGTGAAAATTCACCAAACACCAGTTTTATGAAAATAAGTTTTCATACATTCAAATTCACCTGTTGAAATCAATTGAAAATCCAATATGCATCTCTCATAAATAGTAAACATGCAATTCAAACATGCATACCGTATATTGCCTTATGGCGTACAAAACCTGCCTTCAGGAACAGGCAAACCAAAAAGAAAAACCACAAAAGTCTTCCGCCATTCGTCACCATGGGCACCACAAGATCTACTCAAGATCATTCTGCATATCATCACCTGAAAATGGTTTTATACAAAAAAATCCCACCCGTGAGCCGAAGCCCAATAAAAACAGACTATAAAGCTGTAAACCAGAATATGCAATCATATGGTGGGAGCTAACTCGACCACAAGTCGAAAAGGTTTTACGTCATAAAACCCTAAGTTTCCCGCAAACCTCCAAAATAGTTTTTCCTTCACAACCAAGCATTTACACATTGCAAAACCATGTTTTACAGTTCAAGGAAAATAGTTTGCTCCACTTGGGCCACACAGCCGAGGAGAAAAGATAACATGAAATCCTATGTACCGACTCCGTCACAAGGGGATAGATGTAGCAACTATAGAATCCTGCCCCTTTACCCAATCCCTACACATTGTAGGACCAGTTAGGTAAATGGAAGTTCTACACGAAGCTACCACAACATAAAATCTTAGTTTACGGGCCCAAAACCCGAGGGAACAAAGCACCTAACCGCCTAGTTTAAGGAATTAACCTAAAGGACCATGGTACCTACTCTGTGCACGTTTCTAGACTTCTACTGAGGGCAACTCGTGCCAAATACCCGCTATCCCGGTACATTTAGAGAATCATTTATCAAAACCAAATTCTTTTTCACATATATACATTAAACATGTGTAAATAGATCCAATCCATCAACATAGAGATCAAGATCCATCCATCTGCATGGAGATCAAAACAAAACATGTAAAAACATGAGTTCAAAACTATACAACATATGTATAAAAAAATCCAATCCATCTACCATGGAGATCAATGCATGAAAATGGATGGTTTTCATCGAAACATTTTAAAAGTTGAGCATCAACCCCACAGGTTAGCTCCAAACCTTCAAAAATATGATTTTTAAAGATGCACCCTCAACAGCCCCAGGTTCAGTTGACTGGACCCACCCTCCCAGTCGATTGAAGAACACACTGAAATCCACGCGAAAAAGCCCAACAACACTATTCAGTCGACTGACCCTGTGGATTCAATCGACCGAACCTCAAAACCATGATCCAGTCGACTGACCCGAAGGGTTCAATCGATCGAACAAGCCCAGAAAATTTTTTTCACCTACGATTTTGCCATTTTAATCCCAAGATGAAGCCTCAAAGCTTCCATCTCTCACCCATGAACTCACACACGCTTAAGCCTGTCACCAAAGGCTTCAAAAGAAACATCCAACACCTTTTTCATCCAACCGAAACGACGAAAAAATATTTTTAAACCAAAAACCCACTTTTCCCAAACATGAAACACTTTTTCATGAATAAAAGACGGTAAAGATGCATAAGATTACATACGACACCCTCTAACAAATTTAAAGTCTAGAATCCTACCTCGGTGAGTCAAGAACTTGACGCCTCAATTCGCGTGCAAAATCGAGTTTCGTCGGAATGAAATTCTGTCTAGATGAATGCGTAGAGCACGATGTCTATAACAAGGATCGGCTGTTGGTCCGTCAAAAATCAAGCCCCGGGCCCCCGAGAAAGTTTGAGAGAAGGCAGAGAGAAAAAGGAGGAAACTTATGAGTTAAATTTTGAAAATATCTTTTGAAAATATCTAACTCCAGATATTTATAGGCCTCCAAAATATCATTTTTTTTGAATTTTTGAAATTTGCACCGTAACTCCCTTTAACCCCTGGGACCAACCCAGCATGCTCAGATAAACTTGATCATACATCAAAACGCTTAAAAACATGTAGAAGCAAAAATTCTAAACATGCGTCAAAAAGAGCCGAATATGCATATCATACAAAAAGAAACGCTACAGGGTCTCACAGTTAAGTATCCTTAGTTTCTTCTTTAAAAAAAAAGGAAACATATCCGTAATCACTCATGATCGTCTCATATGACTAGCCCATGTTAAATCCATTTTATTTGTCTGATATAAAAGTTTGATCATGACATATCAATCCTAATAATTTGTTATAATTGTATAATCATCCTTAATCAATATCGATCATCTTGTATATCGGTTAGATTATGTCAAATAAATCCGGATTGCTTTGTATGGCAGTTTAATCATCCTAAATTATTTTGATCGTCTCTTTAGATCAAGTCAAATCAATCGTAGTCATCTTGTATGACAATATGATTATTCTTAATAACTAGTCATCTCGTATAATGGTCCAATCATATCAAATTAATTTTGATCATCTCATATGATGGTTCAATCATTCTTAATCACTCCCGACAGTCTTATATAGCAATCTGATCATCCTTAATCACTTTTGTTCTTCTCGTATGGTGGTCGGTCCCATCATGTCAAATTAATCCTAATTATCATGATGATTCAATCATCCTTAATTACTTTTGATCATCTTGTGAGACCCAGTTCCATTTAATTTTGTAAAATATATTCACAACGTATATTGCTTTTTATTGTTATAGAAAGGCATGCTCCTACATGTTTTATGCATGTGATAGCTTACATATGCATGTTGACTTCAATCCCAGTCCTCTTTGAGCGTTGTGGCAAAAAGTTGAAAACTTTTTGGGTAGGACAGCTAGATCGGTCTAAAGACCGCTCGAGCAGTCTGTCTGCGTGGAGTATATAAAATGGCAGCTAGTGACCTTGATTCTTGAACCCAATCTTCTTCAACAAGCTTCTCTCTCTCTCTTGAAAGAAAAACCAGAATCTCAACCTTCTCTCTAGCTTTTGGCTTGGTTTAGGTTCGATTTTTGGTGTTGCGATAGTTGAACGTTGCTATAGTCACCGTGAGCTTCGCGTCTATCCGAGCGGAATCTCATTTGGACAACTTTAATTTTTTGCCGGTGTTTAAAGTTTTGAGTTTTTAACTCCCTACGATAGGATTCTAGACTATATTGCTTTAAAAGGATGTTGCATGTGATTATATGCAGTGTTATCATTTTTAAATGCTATAAATGTCGAACTTTGTGTTTAAACCGTGTTTAGTTTGATAAAAAGCATGTTAGGCTCTTTTTTTTGTTTATTACAAATTTGGTGGGCATATAGGTACGTGATTTTCAAAGGAATGAGTTTTGAAAACCAAAAAGATTTATGTATAAGTTGTGGGAACGTTGTTTTGGGAGGTTTGGATCTAGCCCTTGGGGTTGAGCCGTGGTTTCAACATTTAGTTGATGAATGAGTACCCTTAAATATTTATACATGGGTATGTGCCTCTCTAAATGTATAGCAATTATGTGTGTAACTTGGGATTTGATTGCTCCTACGGTGAAAGAATGTAAAGAATTGTTTAATTGGGGCACGTACTTATCCTATGGGAAATACCATAGAGGATTGCATAATTGGGGCAGATGTTGTTCCTGCGGTGAAAGATCATAAAGAATTTTCATAATTGGGTTAGTACTTGTTCCTGAGTGGAAGACCGTAAAAGAGTGCAAGGTGTATATAAAACATCGTTGGTTGTGGAAACCTAGTTGGAATGTAATGTGTAACGTATGATTATTGAACTATTAGATGTTATTGGATCATATGAAACTTGTGGTTTTAAGGATGAAAAACCATTTTTAAACGTTCATTGTCGAGTTGTTTATATAATCTGTGAATTGCATGTTGTACTTTTAATTCATGCTAGTCTTTTCCTATTGGGCTTCGGCTCATATTATGGGATTTGAAACTTTTTAGGTGAAAATGATCATATAGCTTGATCCTGAGGAGCCCCAGGCGTGGTAGAAGACAAAACTCTTAGTTTTTGTTGTTCGATAGTTTATATCAGTTTTGATATTAGGTCATGTAACGTATAATATATTGAAGACTTGAAATATATGTTTTGTAAGCCTTAAATCCATGATACCAATTTATGTATGTTGCATGATGATGAGAGGAACCTTGGGGATGGGTTGTTATAATTTCATGTTGTAAGAAATGATTTTTGTTTGGTTGGTTTCAATGCCTTAACAAATGGTTTTCGATTGGTTTTATGTTATACCTCAAACCATGTTCTTCGAGGAAGGTTTTGAATCTCGTTTCAGTTGGTTTTAGAATACTTGGTTATGTCTTGAAGATTTTCAAAAAGGTTGGAGAAATGTTTAAGTGTTGGGTTTCAAGATTAGATTTTGAAAAGTTGGTCTAGAGATAGATCGCTCGATGGACCGTTCGAGCGGTCAAAGTGAACTCTCGGTTGTTTTATAGATGATGGAAAAAATAGTGTGTAGGTGAGGACCGCTCAAGCGGTCTTTTGACCGATTGAGCAGTCTGGGCAAATTTTGAAAATCTTGGTTGTTCGTTTTAAAAGCTTGGCTCTTGGGGACCGTGAATACATTTCTTTGCGAGCTTTTTTTACTTAAAATAAACCCTCGAGAGCATGTTTTCAAAGGTTTTAATGTCGCTTTTAACTTATATTCTTAACCTGTTTGGGCTCGGATGGTTTTGGTGGATCTTGGTATCATAAAACGAGTTTTTCTTGGGCGGTTCATGTGACCTGAGTTTTGGGGCATGACAACTTGGTATCAGAGCTCTAGGTTCGAATACGTAAGAGCCGTAGGAAAGGTTGCATCAGCCAGTGAGGATGGTTGCGTGTGCTTGATATGCTCGTGTTTAAATGTTTTGATGACATGAGAATAAGTATCTGTTATGTAACACCCCGACCCTTCACATGGCAACGATATTGTCTGCTTTGGGTAAAAGCCCTCACGATTTTGTTCTTCCCAGGGGGTCACCCATTCTTGCATTGCTCCCACTCAAGCACGCTTAACTGCGGAGTTCTGCTAGGGTTTCTACCACATGGGAAAAGGCCTCGTTGAATGTAAAGATCCAAAGTTTTTCCTTTATAGCCCAGGAACTTCCTCTCTCTTTTCGATGTGAAATACCAACATATCACAATCCACCCCCCTTAGGGCTACACATCCCCATACAGTGGCCTGCCTGCTCCGGTAGCCTACCAGTCTTTATCGACCCGCCCACTCAGTAGCCCACCCACGTGTCACGCGAGACGCCAAGGGCCCACACTCGGAGGTGAGGAGAGTCGGCTCTGATACCATCTCTAACACCCCAACCCTTCACATGGCAACGATATTGTCTGCTTTGGGCAAAAACTCTCACGATTTTGTTCTTCCCAGTGGGTCACCCATCCTTACATTGCTCTCACTCAAGCACTCTTAACTGCGGAGTTCTGCTAGGATTTCTACCACATGGGAAAAGGCCTCGTTGAATGTAAGGGTCCAAGGTTTTTCTTTTGTAGCCTAGGAACTTCCTCTCTCTTTTCGATGTGGAATACCAGGATATCACATGTTATTGTATGAGGATTTTGTGTGCAACGTGAGCATGGTGGTTAGACCTTAAGTTTGATTAGTCTTGCATTCGGGCATTTGGATTAACAAACTTGGAAGCCAAGTTAGAAATGCATTTAGCTGACGTGTTTTCAAGCAAGGAATCTAACTAGGTTACTCAAATTGGCTGACCACTCTTGTCGGTGCTCGTCGAAATGTGGAGTGTGTCTGCATGATCATGAATTGCTAAAAGTTAGCATGATTATGTGGCCTGTATTGATAATAGCATGATAAATTGAATGTTATGTTGTTATGTTCTATATTTCTTTCATATAGAAGTTATGTCAACGTGGAAAGGATGAGGCTGTAGTTTAGGCCAAGGGAATGTGCCAATCCATGATGCTGGGGATGCTAATGCTCCCCAAGGACAAGTTGATAGGGTAGGGTTACTACGGGAGATTGTGGATTCCATCCATCAGCTAGCTGAGGCCGCTAGGGGAGGATCAAGAGTACATGAGCCGAGGGCGACTCCTGCGATGCGTGAGTTCCAGCTTCTTGACCCTCCTACCTTTGTTGGGGATCCCAATCTCAAGGTAGCAACTAAATGGCTGGAGCTTGTAACAAGGATTCTTGATACGTTGTAGATTGTCGAGAACGATTTGAGAGTTCCGTTCGTCGCTTTTCTGCTGAGGGGTGACGCCCATGAGTGGTGAAAGTATACTAGAACCGTGGTAGAAGATACTTGGGATGCTTTCACGAAGGTATTTCTAAAAAAGTACTTTCTTGAGTCCTCGAGGGATCTTTATCATGAGGAGTTTTTTTCCCTTACCTAGGGAGCATTGAGTGTTATATAGTATGAGGCGAGGTTTACCAGCTTGTCCCGCTTCACTTAGGACTGTATATCTACTGACGAGCTATGCTAAAAGAGGTTTGAAAGGGGTCTAAGGCTCACGATCAGGGAACGGGTGGCAGGATTGAGAGTACGTGCCTTCATAGAGCTGGTGGAATCAACAGTCACCATTGAGAACACATTGAGTGCGACTCGTAGACCCAAGGACGTCAAGGCACTACAGGGTGGAGCAGAGACACAATCAAGTGGGTGCTCCAATAAGAGGTAAATGTCCTTTGGCCCTGGTCTTCATCCTTCTGAGTTACAGCAGCAGTTTTTGCACCAGCGCCCTTAATGGCTTCATCAAGAAGGTCAGAGCAAAGGGAGCTCATTTGTTTTCGGTGCAGGAAGCCAAGGCATCGTGCGGTGAATTGTCCACAGAAGGGAAAGTTTCATAGTTCTATTTTGGGTGTGGAGCCAGGACATTTTCGTAGGAACTGCCCTCAGGGAGGGAGTGCATAGAGCACGGCAGGTGCACCACTTGTTCACCCAGTTCAGGGACAGTAGACTTACCGGCAGCAGCAGCCAGTAGCTCAGACTTCCAGGGTTACAAAATGGGGTACTTCAGTCCAGTCAGTATGACAGCCCACAACACAGGGCTATGGTGGGCTGACTAGGGGATCACAAGGCTAAGCGTACACCCTCACAAATCTCAGTTCCTTTGAGATACCGGTGGTGCCTAATGCCGTAGCGACTACTTCGGTCATCCGAGGTACTCTCTTAGTGTACAATGTTGGCCTAACAAGGCTTCAATGATCGTTTTGATGATAACAAACCTAAGTATCTAATTGTGAAAATTGAGATTGTTTATAGAAAGTACATGATTAGCACAATCAAAGATACAAAATAGAAGCCATAACGCAAGTTTCAAATCAAATGCTTTGACGACAAGATTTTGGAACAATACAAGAGTTGATAAAGTGAAAGATTGAAGAAGAGTTTTGAATTTCATTTGGAGGACCTATGTAAATTCACTAAAACTCATGGATATATCTTTTGATGCTCATAGGATTCCTAAAATATCTTTAAAATATTTTCCCAAAACATAAAGAGAACAAAATCTTTTGGAAAATCAAAATTCTGGATTTTTAGCGCTCCAGTCGACTAAAGAGTTGCATCCAATCGACTGAAAATAGTTTGTCAAACAAGCTTTGAGATTTAACATAGTTCAGTCGACTGATCTTCAGATCCAGTCGACTGAATGCTGGTCCAGTCGATCGAACAAGCTTTCCCAGTCGACTGAACAGGCTAAATTTCATATTTTTGGTTGAAACGGCTAGTTTAACATTTTCATACTTAGCCCAACGGCTAGTCCAGGATTGAGGCCTATAAATAGAGCCTTTGTACTCTGGTTTTATCCATCAAAAGCCTCTAAAACATTATCTCTTACTCTTACTTCATTGTGCTTCAAAACTCTTGATTTTTCAATCAATTTTTGAGAGAAAATATCATTAGATTTTTTATTGAGCTTCATTGATATATTCTTTTGAGAAGTGAGATACTGCTTTCATTTCTTGTACTCATCTACTCATTATAGGAGCCAATTCTTTGCACACATTCTTGTTATTCCTTTGTGCTTGAGAAAGGTGTTTCTCATAAGAGGCTAATCCTCCTACAATGATTGGAATACTTAAGAATGGTACATTCTCAAGAGAGGCTACTATGCCTAGACTAAGGAGAGAGGCTGCTCCACCTATTGAAGGAGAAGTAGTAAGAAATCCTCATAGCGGTTGGCTTTGAGGTAAGGACGTAGGCTGTTGCACCGAACTTTGTAAAAATCGTGGTGTCGTATTTCTCTCTTCCTTTACTTTTCTTGTTTACCATTATTATTATCTTGTTGTTTACTTTTGTATCACACTCATTTATACTTAAATCATTTACTTGCATTTTAAAATCTCAAACAAGAAAGTTTTGAATCTTGTGATATTGTGAATTGAAATTAAAAATGCACTTGCATCTTAATCTTCAAAAAAAAAGTTTAAATATTGTTAATTAACATCTACGCTTGTGCTTAAATATTCTATTAAAAGGTTTTGAATCTTATTTATAAGTTAATTAAAAACTACGTGTGCTTTAATCTTCTAACTAGAAATTATATTTGAAAATATACTTGAAAGTATTCTTGTGAATTAAAATATCTTGTTTATAAGTGAATTGAAAGTTATACTTGTTTTCTAAATACTTGAATAAGAATTTTTTTTATCCAATTCACCCCCTCCCCCCTC
>JAULJZ010147957.1:0-10388 GCA_032270985.1 Heliamphora pulchella | reverse complement strand
CAGTTTAGGATCCTACCTCAGTGAGTTAAAAACTCGACGTCTCGATCCACATGTAAAACTGAACTTTGCCGAAATGACACACGTCCGGATGAAAGCGTAGACCACCGTGCCAATAACAAGGATCGAAAGTTGGTTTGACAAAAACCAAGCCTCGGGCCCCCGAGAAGTTAGAGAGAAGGTAGAGGTTTTGGTTTGAGAAAAAGAAACTTAGGCTCCAAGTTTTCTAAAATATCTCCACAAATATCCAAAGGCTAGATATTCATAGGCAAAGAAAATATCTTCTTTTTTTTTTTTTGAAATTCGCACAGAAACTCCCTACAACCCCGAGAACCAACCTCGCATGCTTATTTCAACACAAACATGCATCAAAATGCATAAATGATACATCGTAGAAATATATATGAAAAAACACGTCAAACATATATAAGTCTAAAAAAGAGACGGATCCGGGTCTCACACTATTAATTCCAAAATAATTATTATTTGCGTATATTTAATATTCGTTATTTTGATTAATTAGAGGGTGCGATCTTATATGTGTTTATAGTCTCGGTGAGTTGGATAGCGGTATTAATTATATGGTAAATATTAATTTTTGACATAATCCACGTCCCGATTGTTTGGGATTGACGATACCCCCTTAAGGAAGCTTATAATTTTAACCAGGCTAAACCCTGCAGGTGGATTTGATTATCTGGCAGTCAAATAAGTTAAGCGAAATGGCTTAAAGAATTTTAAAGATGCCGATTAAATTAAATTATCAGTAATTAAATTTAATTGGCGGGTATCAAAAATATTAACATGGGGAGATGAGTTAAACATTTAATAATAGGAGCTCAATGCAAATTAGTCTTGAGATTATGGCTAAGAGTGCAGTTATAGTTCTTTAGTTGTGTGAACTGTAATTTAGTATTTTATGAAAATTGAAGAAATCGCTGCAAGATTTGCATAATTACAGAAAATGTTGAGATGTTTACATATTTGCAGAAATCGTAAGATAGGTATTTGGGTTACACTAAAAGTCTATATATCATAATTACTCCACAGGTTCCTACTGTAACCCTATAAATATAAGAGTAGGCTGAACCAAAATCATAAGTTATCTTTCAAGACTAAGTTTGTCCAGGTTCTGTCGGTTTTAGTTCTCAAAGGTTCGTAACCCACACTGTATTCAGGAATCTCATCGGGAATACAGTAGAAGGTCTGACCGGAGCTTCAACTCGAAAAATCAATGTTCGTAGTTGGAGAATTGATCAAAAGGTATTCATCTGAATTAACTATGGTGGCACGGGTTTTATTTTTGATCATTCAACATTAAAAAGTTTTTTCCTGGAGCCCATTTTCGCAATTGCTTGTCCAGTTTTTATTTTTTTTAAAATAGTTTACAAATCAATGATCTTAGTAGTTTGCCTCCAACAATAACATGGTATCAGAGCTTTAGGTCATAAATTATGTAGACTTGATTGAGTGTGGTTTGTGGTAGATCGTAGGAATAGTGCTGTGACTCCCAGGCTTTTGGGCACGTCGAGATATACATAAGTATAAAATAAAAGTTACTCTAGCGATTCGTTGATAGATATTCATTATGATAATATATCATTGAGTCTTGAAATGCTTGCAAAAATACATAAGCATTACAGTTTCGCAAAGGAGATTACAAAAATTATAAAAGAAAGCTCTGAAATTGTGAAGAAAGAAATAAAAAGTGTGAAGCTCTTCATCAATGCTTTACCCGTGTTTGCTTGCTCCGTTAACTCACCCTGGTCAGTGTATTCTTCTTCATAGAGAACTCCTTCCTCTCTTCACCTATGGCACGAAGCCATGGGCCAAAGCTTAAAAGAAAACTCAATAAACTTGCTAACCAAACTCACGGCAGAAAATTACCAAAATGCATTCCACACAACACTTAAATCGAGTTGTCAGTAACCTAATTTATTTACCGATGTATTAGGTTTTTGCCTCTCGAGTGTTAGGTCTCTAGAGTTTCAGACCGAATTAGGGTTTCTAACCTTTTGGCGACTTAAGATTTTATGGGTTCACCGTCGCTAATACTATGGTTTAGAACCGAGTCCTTATAATCTATCCGCTTAAAAAAATTTATCCTTAAAATTTTGTATCGTACCTCAGTCCACGAATAACTGGGGATGACTTTCCCTCATTGCTTCTTCCTGTTCGTAGGTTGATTCTTCGACTCCTGGTGGCTCCAAAGAACTCGTACAAGCAGAATAGTCTTTCCTCGGAGAATCTCACCACGCCAATTGATTTTCCTCACTGGCCTTTCTTTAAATGCAGTATCTTCGTCGATATGGAGTTCTTCCGAATTCAGAACATGGGCAGGATCAGGTTCGTACTTCCTTATGATCAATATGTGGAAAACGTTGTGAGCACTGGTGAGCTATAGCGGTAGGGCTAGGCGTTACACTATTTCTCCAACTTTGGCAATGTACCTTGGGGCTAGCTTTCCTTTCTTGTCAAAACATATAACTCCTCATCGCGATTGAATCTTCAAAAATACATGATCTCCCACTTTGAATTAGAGCGGTCTCTATCTTTGGTCGGTGTAGTTCTTCTGCCTGCTCTGAGTAGTGGTAATTCGTTGCCAGACCAGTAAGATCTTCTCGGTGGTTTCTTGTACTAGGTCGGGTCCAAGAAGTGTGTTCTCTCCTGCTTCGGTCCAACAAATCGGCGATCGACATGACCTTCTGTAGAGAGCTTCGTATGGTGGCATGCCAATGCTAGTTTGATAGCTGTTGTTGTAGGCGAACTCTACCAATGGTAAGTGCCTCTCCCAGCTTCCCTTGAAATCCATGACGCAGGCTCGCAGCATGTCCTCTAGAGTTTGAATCGTGCATTCGGATTGTCCGTTAATCTGCGGGTGGAAAGCAGTGCTAAAACAGAGCTCTGTCCCTAGGGCAGCTAGTAGACTTTGCCAGAATCGCAAGGTGAAATGTGGGTCTCGGTCTGACACGATGGATAGTAGGATTTCATGAAGGCAAACAATCTCCCGAATATATTTCTGACTCAGGGCTTCAAGCTTCTCGAAAGTTTGAATGGGCAAGAAATGTTTGAATTTAGTGAGACAGTTTGCGATTATTGAGATGGCGTCATATCCTGATGGTGATCTCGGTCTGAAGAAGAAATCCATGGTTGTGTGGTTCCACTTCCATTGCAGTATCTCTAGGAGTTGAAGGGTTTCTCCTAGTCTCTGGTGTTCAGCTTTTACTTGTTAACAAGTAAGACATCTGGCCACGAAGTCTGCTACATATCGGTTCATGCCGTTCCACCAATAATGTCTCTTCAAGTCTTGATGCATCTTTGTTCCTCATGAGTAGACAACAAAGGGTGACTGATGATGCTCTTTTAGGACGTCTCTTCTTAGATCCTCGATGTTTGGTATGAATAACCGTCCCAAGTAGGTTTGTTGTCCATGTTGTTGACAACCCAACTTGGTTTCGATTCCTCAGCTATAAGGGGCTTTTGAATGAACTCGGACTCTTAGTCGTGCTTCTAGGCTACTACGATTCGTTGACGAAGATTTGATGTTGCCACAGTAAGATAAATACAGGTTCCGTCTTCTTACTCTGAGGGTTAGAGTCGAAACTCATTGAGCGTTCCTACTATGTCCCATTCTCTTGTTGCTACCCACACCAACGTACTTCTTGCTTTTCTGGCTAAGGGCGTCAGCTACTACATTCGTCTTGCCTAGATGATAGGATAGGGTGAATTGATAATCCTCCAAATAGTTCATCCTTCGGTGTTGTCTCGTGTTAACGTCCTTTTGGGTGAACAGGTACTTTAGACTCTTGTGATCGATGAAAAGCTCGAGCTGCTCCCCATAAAGATAATGTCTCCATAACTTTAGCGCAAACACTACCGTTGTAAGTCTCGGTCATGAGTGGGGTAATTCTGCTCGTGAGGCTTTAGTTGTCTTGATCCACAGGCTACTACCTTGCCATTCTGCATAAGCACACATCCCAGTCCTTCTTTAGATGCATTGTAATACACCGTATATCTAACCTCTCACTCGGGTATGATTAGGATAGGGGCACTGATCAATCTCCTCTTAAGCTCCTAAAAAGAAGCCTCACTTATCGCTCCATTCAAACTTCACTCATTTTTGTGTCAATCTTATCATTGGTCATGCCAGTTTTGATAAATCTTGAATAAATCTCCGATAGTATCCGGCTAATCTGAAATGACTATGAACTCATAGTGCCCATATCGTGTACTAAAAGATGTTTTCTGAATATCTTCCTCCTTAACTCAGAGTTGGTGATAATCTGATCGAAGATCGATCTTAGAGAAACAGGCTGACCCTCAGAGGTGGTCGAAAAGATCGTCTATACGAGGTAAGAGATATCGATTCTTGATCGTCACTTAGTTCAGCTATCGGTAGTCAATGTAGAATCGTAGAGTTCTGTCCTTTATCTTGGAGAACAATATCGGTGCACCACATGGTGATGTGCTTGGGCAACTAAAACCTTTGCTAAGTAACTCCTGAAGTTGATCCTTCAATTCTTTCAGTTCAGCAGGAGCCATCCTATGTCCTGCGATCGAAATTGGTGTAGTGCCTGGTTAGAGTTCAATAAAAAACTTGATCTCTCGATGTGGTGGGAGTCTAGGAAATTCCTCTAGAAATACATCCTTGTATTTGCATACAACCCATGGTAACTCGGTGTTGACAGGGCATTCGTACTGGCGAGTATACAAGCTAATCTTCCAATGAAGTTACTTGGTCTACACACCTTCGCGTTACTTGGGGTTAAGGTGTCGTGCCATTCTCCTTGGATTCGTATAATGGTTCCATCTTCTACATGTGCCCATATCTTCTTCTATTGGCATTCGATGATGGGTTGATGTTCGGAGAGCCAATCCATTTCGAGAATCACATCGTAACCGTTAAAGTCCATGACTTGCAGGTCGCATGACATAAGGGTGTCGATTACTTTCAATGTGCATGTTCTAAAAATAGAGTCTACTTGCGTGTGATCTCCTAAGGGTGTAACGATGCTTAGGGTTTGATCTAACACTTCGGGTTCCAAGAGCAGAGATTGCATACAAGCTAAAGATATGAAAGAATGGGATGTTCCAAAATCAAACAATTCTTTCACTAAAGTATTGAACATCACAAACATACCTTATATGACTTGAGTCCTCCATCTCCTCCTCTTGCAAAGCAAAGATCCTTCCTCTCGATGGTCGATTTCTGTTGCCATTCTTGGTATTCCCGGGTCTTACTCCATTGTTTGGGTCTCTTTAGGGCCTTTGGTTCTTGTTGAGCAGTGCCTTTCTGTAGACACCCTAATTTGACCAATCTGAATCTTAGGCACCCATCTCGAATGTGCTTCAATGATGAAAAAATGAGAGTTATGCTCAAAGATACTCCCAAGCAAGCAAAATCACGAATTCAGCTCAAAACCAAAGAAAACTACCAAAAATTCTCAGGCCATAACATTCCTATCCCCACGGCCGCCACCTTTTTAAAAACCCTAGAATAGGTTGTGTCCTTCTAATCACGGCCACTACCTTTTTTAGAACCCTAAAGCAAGCCGCAACTTTGTTTGTCACGACCTTTTAAAAGTCACAGCTGTCCTTTTCATTGCTATAAAGGTAACGGACGTCACTGTACAAAAGTAAAAAGGTAGCCGTCGTCATTTTTACCCAATTTTGGATAGGTGTCAACATTCTAGAGGGGGTCTGTGTTGCCCACTTTATCTATAAATAAGCGTTAATTTTCACATAAACAGAGGGAAGAAAAATCTGGAGGTCCAAACTCTGCCCAAATACACCCCCACTCGGTATTTTCCTATCCATTCCATACTTCCCGAGCCTTGCTCGTGTTCTTGCTTGTGTTGAAGGAGTTCGTAAAGCTCATATTGGCTTGGAGATAGCCTATTCTCACCCCCGAGGGGCCATTCAAGGTTGATATTCGCTCGAGGTAACTTTAGGAACCTACGAATCTTCTATAAACCCTCATTTTCTTCCTCCGAGGGTGTTCTGGATAAGGTTTCCATTTTTTTGTTGTCTATTTACCATTTATTTCAATGTAAGCATTTGTTCCCCTAAGTTTTCATCATAAGCAGTGTATTCATAGCTCTCTGTTTCATATATTTACTATCATTTCTATTTTGTTTCGACGCTCATGCACACACTGAGCACACCAAAAACTTTTTGAGGTTCTGGAATATGACGACTGTGACCTTCCAATGTCACGGATGCATGTTTTGTTAAACCTACAGTCACGGTCGTGACCTATTTGCACATGGCCGATACATTTGTGCCTTAAATATGCACGACCGCAACATTCTATTGTTACGGCCGCAACAACTGTTTAGAGGCTAAAACAATGAAAACTCCTTTCAAAAGTCTATGATATTCGTTTGTTTCAATGTTCTCTCCCCTTTTCTCACTCTGTTTAGCATTCTCTCTTTTGTACCTCAATTTATCTTCTTATTGGGTAATGAATGGTAGATATGGATTAGATCAAATGGGCTGTGATCTCCATTCTATACACCTCCATTCTTATGTGTTCTATGGTTATAAAGACATAACAGCTGCGACTTTTTAATGTCACGGTCGTGTGTTTTGTAAAAATTATAGTAACGCCTGCGTTTAATTTCTAACGGCCACAACATTAGTTTCCATATATGTCACGACCGCCGCATCCTTTTGCTACGGCCGTGAGGTTTTGTGAGGCTAATGACATGAAAAATATATTTTATACGCTCTGTTATCTTCTTTTAACATCTTTTGCAATATGCTTTGAGTTATTATTTATATAAAGGATGATGGATGGTGGATTTAACCTATAATGAATGGGTTATGGTCTCTGTTCTGTGTATCTTGTCTATTTGAGTTTGTTTTAGGCCTTGTATGTTGAATATGCTCTTTCTGAACCCTTAGAAACCATGGTCACGACCTTTATTTGTCACGGCCGTGAACTTTTTCATTTTGTTCCTCGCAATAACCTTATATTTGTCATGGCCGCATGTTGCGTGACTTATTTTGTTACGGCCGCAACATTTGTTGCTATAGCCGTGAGTTTTTATGTATGTCCAGTAGCTTAAAATAGTGCTCAAGTCCTCTCTGTGTATTTTATATAGCATGTTAGAGGCATAAATATTGTTGCATGACCCTTAGGTCCTCATTTGTTCATTTTATCGCTTATTCGCATGTTTTGTTTTTCGCTTTGCTTTGCTCAAATGATACATATGGCATATCTAAAAATAATAACCAAGTTGCATGACCCTTGGAATCATAGTTAAGATTTTGTTTCTTTGCTTATTTTTGTTTAAACACTCTTTAAAAAGTTTACAACAAGAACCACATTAACAAAGCAGAGGCCAACCTCACAGTTGGGCAAAAAGGGTGCCTAACACCTTCCCTTTTTGTACCTTAGCGCCCGAATCATCTTTTTCTCTAGTTACATTTTTTTTAAAAAAAGACCCGCAACCTTATTTTTGTTTTTTTTTATTTTTCTCAAAAACCAAGTAGAGACTCTATTTTTCTAAAAAAGGATGATTAGATATTTTGGATTTTCTTGTTTTGAAAAGGAAAGAACATTTTTATAAAAACAATAGATATCCAGTGCATGCCACGAGACTAAAACACCCACACACCGTCTTCCCCGAAAACAATACCCGCAGTTTCTCTAACAACTTCGCTAGGGACTATTTTTTCAAAAAAGATCATAAGAGGGTTTAACTTGAAATGTTAATGGTTTTTGTTGTAAATTTTTCATTGGTATTCGTATTTGCATTTTGCATATTTCTGTGCTTGGTTTTCAAACCCCTACTATGCTTACCTAATACCCCGGTCAGTTTATTATCTCAGGGTTATGTTGGGGAAACTAGCAAGCTTTCTGGTCATATGCTCCCATGAATGTGGCAAAAAGAGTTATTACGTACCGTTTGACCATGCCTTGCACCGTTATTGGCATTAAGAGGTATATTCTTGACTCTATTGAAAAGGTACACTGAATGCAGACCTACCAGCCTTCTCATGTTGAATATACTTTCTTAGAACCCTTTTTTTAGGATCAATAAATCTTTTAGGGTTATGTGATTTTTTTTATGGATGCTTTTGTTTGTATAGTTAGCACCCCGATTAGGATTAGTTTTTGTTTTCCTAATCCGTCGTCGAGAGCAAGTTGTTTCAAGTTTAGGCCCGGCTAATGAGTCCTTCAATTTACATGAGTCCTTTTAGTTCAGAGACTCAGGATAATAGCTTTGTGTAGAGAAGAACTTATACGTACTTGGGCCCAATCTCCGAGAGAAAGGATAAGAAGAGTAGAACAATCGAATTTTGTATTCCCGGTGGAAGATCCAGAATTGATCGTGGCTGATATAATAAGGGTAATTATAGACCTATGGCAAACATTAGACGGGATCAGAACAACTGTGAACAACCAAGCCAGGAATCAGACTCAATGCCAAACACAAATCCAACTCTTACAGGCCCAACAAATCCAAAACCAAGCTCAATGTCATTAACTTCAAGCTGGAGTCAATGATTTGTTGAGTTCATCTATCAAGAACGAGACTCAATCTAATGAAGGGAGAACTAAGGCCGTAAAGAAGCTAAGAAATCCTTCGATCACATTTGAACAGTTGCTTGATGGGGGACTTAATGCTGAAAGTTCCATTCAATTAGGGGTAATGAAAAGTGCCAGATCAAATCGAAGGGTAAGGAAACCATGCACTAATAACCCTAATCGAGTCAATAATAACTTCATCAACATTTCAAATGATCAGGTTTTCGAAGTAAACATCCTAAACCCAAAGCTCGAGCAATCTAGTCAGTAAAGAACTTTGAAAAGAATATTCACTTCTATGGGAGTCTCGCTTTCCACTATCCTTGGTCGTCTTATTGAAAGGGGCCTCCTAAAGCCTTTGGAGTCAACCTCGCTACCAAACTCGTTACCGCCTAGGTATAATCTAACCCAGTACTATGCCTTCCACCAGAGGCACAGTCATTTAACCAACAACTGCATGAGGCTTCGGCACGAGATCCAGGATTTGATAGACAACAAGGTGATTCCTCCACCCACTGTTATTCAAAAACCAAATGTGATCACCAATCTTCTGCTAAATCATGCGACTCAGCAGAATGTGAACGCCGTGGAAGAAGGGTCAAAATGTTTTGATCGTACAAAATTTATAGTCACTGTAATAAAATCGAAGCCAATTATAATTCTGTCATTTGGTATAGAGGTACTGCTGCTCAACGACCTTATTCAGGATTTGATAGACAATGGTTTTGATAATTCTGTTGGTCTAACTAGGTTTCAACATGTTTTGATGATAACAAACCAAAGCTTCTAATTGTGCAAATTAAGTGTGTTCACAGGACTTCAATGACACAAGCATAATTGAGAAAGCAAAATAGAAGCCATGAAGCATGAAGATCATATTCAAGCGGCTAAGATCCATGGAGCACGAGAAAAACCAAGAAGAAAAGAAAAAGACTTGAAGGACTCGAAGATTTTCTAAGTGTAAATGCACTAGGACCTATGTAAGTTCACATACCATTGGTTATATGTGTGAAAGCTCATAAGAGACCTTAGATGGACCAAAGGTTGGTTAAACATTTCATAACAAATCATTTTCAAAGTATAAAATATGTTTTAAAATGTTTCAAAAGAAGTTCGGCCAAATATAAGCAAAATTTGTGTGAAGAAAATTGACATACCTTTGGTATTTTGGCCATAACGTTTTGTAAAAAAAGAATTTTGATATGAGATTTGAACCATTGGAAAGTAGACTTCCGGGGCTTCAATTTGAATACAAGAATGGCCCTATTCGGAGTCCAGATGAGGAAGTTATGGTCGTTTGAAGTCGGGCAAATTGAGCAATCGCGGGTCAGTCGACCGAGGATCAGATCCAGTCAACTGAAGTCAAGTTCAGTCGACCGAACTAGCTTCTTCAGTCGACCAAACAGGCTAATTTTTGAATTTTGAGCTTAACGGCTAGTTTGACATTTCCTTATTTGGCCCAACGGCTAGTATGAACTTTTGGCCTATAAATAAAACCTTTGAGCTCTGATTTTATATACTTCAAACCTTCAAATCAACTCTCTCATATATATCAATTTTTTTCTTCAAATTCTTCATTTTTATGAATCATTTTTGAGAGAAAATCTTAGAATTCCTCCATTGAGCTTCTCACTTATATATCATTGGGAGTGAACATTAGAGTGCTTTATTTTTGTATTCACTTGCTCACCGAAGGAGCTTACTCATTGTATCATCCTACTTGGATTCCTTGTATTCTTGTTATAACTTGAGCAGGTGATTCTCAAGAGAGGCCACTTCGCCTATTGAAGGAGAGAGGGAACTCCGCCTATAAGGAGGGACTTGAGGAGGGGACATCCTCAAGAGAGGCTACTCC
>JAULJZ010147946.1:0-10388 GCA_032270985.1 Heliamphora pulchella | reverse complement strand
TTGCAAGAAAAAGAAAAGAAAAAAAAAGAAATATAAATGCTAAAAGAACATTGAACTAATACTTAAGGAAATAATGACAGATTAAACTTAATATAAAAGGGAGAGAAAATGAAATAAGAGCTAATAAAGGAACTTTAAACTAAAAAAAAGAAACAACTATTTAATTAGGTGATATGAATGTAATGTTAAAAATTACATTCACATAATGTAAGTGCCTTGAATGTAGCAATTAGCAACATTAATGAGTTGTAATTTCTCAAAATAATATTGGCACTAATTAATGAATAAAAATAAAATGACAATGTGATTAAGTATGAATTTGTAGGCAAAAAAATTAATCAAAGTGGCTAAATTAAATAAAGAAAATTAGACAATAAACAAAGATTAACTACGTAAGTAAAAGAAATGTACGAATTAAAATTGAAAATTAACTCGATCACTCCAAGATAAAGGAAATAGAGCTTAGAGAAATCGAGGTTCCAAACGAGCTACTTAGATTGCCGGGGAATCCTCAAGTTGGGAATGTGCTTCAATAGGTCAATCCTCGAGTGGTGAACCAAGCAGGGCTTCAATGTAGGTTTTAGAGGTTCGGGACTCGGTATCTCGGCAGGGCTTCGGTGTCGAGGCTCAGAATTGCTCGACAACTCGGCAGAGCTTCTCTCTCAAAACCTCTCACTCAAATTCTGTCCTTGAAAACGTACCAGAGGTACGGTATTTATAGAATTCTTCAACCAATGAGACAGTGCCACGTTCTAAGGCAAGTTAGGACATTTGGAGTTGGCGGCCACCACATTGTGAGTTGACGGTCGCCATGTTGGAGATGGCTGTCGCCATGTGAGACCCTGACCCGTTTTTTTTTTTCGGCATTTTCGGACGCACGTTATCCACGACAGGCTTACTAAAACTCTGTGTCATAGTCGTACCGATTGTATGTCCATTTTCATCTAAACTATGAACATAAAACATATATTTTGCAAGAACCTAAAATCTGATCTTCTGTGCGTAAGCCGAACTCTACACACCAGTTTAAATACTATACAGAATATTAGATATATATGCATAACAAAAAAATGATATGCATACATTGCTCATAAAGATTCTCATAAAATGAAAAATTAATTTTATTAAAATAAAATTAAATACTAAAAACTTGGTTTTCAGTATATGAACCCTAATAATCTCCCACTTATACTCGAAATCATGCTGCCATACATCTGACTCATATGCCCTCTACATGACTATCAAAAGTCTTAGTCGGTAAGCTCTTTGTAAAGGATCTGCAAGGTTGTCTCCTGATGTAAGCTCTATGTCTGAATAGAAATCTGAGTCTATGTATCCCAAAGGTACTAGACTGTCTGCCTAGTAAACCAACATATAATTCTTAGTCTTTTTTGGGTACTTGATTATATTCTTTACCGCAGTTTAATACTCATACCCTGGATTAGACTTGTATCGGCTAACCATACCAACGACAAAGTAGATGTCGGGTCTAGTGTAAAGCATAGCATACATGAGGCTTCCTACTGCCAAAGCATAAGGAACCGCCTTTATCTTCTCTATCTCATCAGGTGTCTTAAGACACTGATCTTTGGATAGAGTGATTCTATGCCTGAAAGGGAGAAACCCTTTCTTGGAATCCTGCATGCTAAAACGAGCAAGGATATCATCGATATACTTTGCTTGTGATAAGTCCAACATCCTTTGTTTTCGATCTCGCACAAGCTTGATCCCAAGAATGTGACTAGCTTCTCCCAAGTCTTTCATATCAAACTGCGCAGATAACCATACTTTAACTGCAGATAATGCCCCCACATTGTTTTCGATGAGCAAGATATCGTATACAAAAAGTACTAGGAAGATCACCAAGCTTCTGTCACGCTTCTTGTATGCACAGTACTCATCCGGACTGTGATCAAAATCATAAGACTTAATGGCTTGATCAAATCGAGTGTTCCAAGACCTCGATGCCTTCTTAAGTCCATAAATGGATCTCTTAAGCTTACACAACATATGTTCCTGGCCCTTCGTAATGAATCCGTCTAGTTATATCGTATAGATACACTCGTCAAGACTTCCGTTAACTAAAGCTATCTTGACGTCCATTTGTCAAATTTTGTAATCGAAATGAGCGGTAAAGGATAAGAGAATCTAGATAGACTTAAGCATTGCTACCGGTAAAAAAGTTTACTCATAGTCGATCCCTTTTTTCTAAGTGAACCCATTAGCAACAAGCCTAGTTTTGAAGGTTTCAACCTTTCCGTCTACTCATCTCTTCCTCTTGTAAATCTACTTGCATCCAATGGGTTTTATCCCTTTAGGTGGTTCTACAAGTTTCCAGACCTGATTGGAATACATAGATTCTATCTCTGAATTCATAACTCTATGCCAAAGATCTGCATCTTTGACTTGTAGTGCTTCATTATAGTTACAGGGCTCTATATCCAGTTCTGTTGGGATTTTATCATACGACTCTCCCAAGAACATATACCGATTAGGTTGATGAACAACCCTCCCAGTAAAACGAGGCACTACCTGTGTCCGTGTACTAGCAGTAATAGGCTATGCAGAATCTAAACCCTTTGCATTAGCACCATGTTCTTGATTTGCACCTGTCCTGATAATCCTCTCACTACAACGAGGTAATGGAATATCAGCGACTTGTGGTTCCTCTTCTGTTCTATTAGTATTTTCTATCAGTTCCTCCAAAACAATTTTACTATTGGGCCAGTAATCTGTAATATAATCCTCTTCTAAGAATCGGACATTGGTGCCAACAATAACCTTCCGATCCTTAGGGTTATAAAATAGACCATCCTTCGTTCCCTTGGGATACCTCAAAACGAATCGAGTAAACCTAAATAACTCATCATTGACTTTACCATCTCTATAAGAGTTCTATTTCTTTTTTCTGCTACACTATTCTACTGTGGAGTGCCAGGTGCAGTCAACTAGGATGTAATCCCCTCTGACGACAAGTAGTCTTTAAACTCTCCAAAGAGATACTCCCCACCATGGTTGGATAGTAGTACTTTTACCCAGATGCTTCTTTGCCTCCGGCTTGAATTTTTTGAATTTCTCAAAGCATTCAGACTTACGGTGCATCAAGTAAATGTATCTATACCTTGAGTAGTCATAATGAAACTGACGAAGTACTCATAGTCACCTCTAGCCCGATTGTCATAGGACCACATATATCAGAATGAACCAGCTCAAATGGTTCCTTAGCTCTATAGCCTTTAGCCAAAAAGGGCCTCTTGGTCATCTTACCTTCTAAGCAAGATTCACAGACTGAAAGTGATTCCACTTCCAATGACATGGCGGACATAGTTTTAGTCCAGTATATAATAGCAGTGATTCAGATGGAGAGGATACTATTATATACAGCTAAGTGTTAACCATTACCTAATCCCAAATTAATTACTTCGCAATGAATCCTTTAGATGGAGAAGTGATCCACACTAATAATTATCTTGAATTATCCCTTAAGAAAGTTTGTACTAGCGATACCACAATTAATTTGTTCGATAGGGAGAAAGGCCTTACTGCCAACAGCAGGATTTAATTGCATCGCCTACAAACTGGTGATGGAGACCGCGGGATTTATCTGTGAATAAATTCTCTCTCCCACTTAGATTTTTAAAATATTTTTTAGGGTTATAAAAATTCGTTTAATTAAAATTAATTTATTAATTTCAAAAGTCGCACGATCTGAAAGAATCAAATATCTTTCCGTGTACACGATTCCAAATAATCGGGTTTATCAAATCCTCTTTTCGTGTTTAAATACGTAACAAATAGAATTTAATAAATGCATGATTTTTCCTATAGCTTTTCGGCTAAGATAGTGATTAAAGATATTTATTTATTTTATTTTTTGTTTCACATTTTTTAAAAAATAATAATTTATTTTGATTAAATATTTTTTATTCAATTAATTCAAAAATTCAGAATTATTTCTCACATTTATTCAAGTTATCTGATTTAAAAAAAATATTTTTAAATGTGATATTTTGTAAAAAATAAAATATCTAAAATTTTTTCATTTAATAAAAATTAATTAATTAAAAAAACTTAATTGTATTTTTCATTACAAAATATTTTAATTAAAATCAAATATTAAAATTAATTAAATTAACAGAATAAATAAAACTAATATTTATCATACGCGCAGTTAATATAAAAAATAAATTAAATGGAAGATAAATATAAATATCTCGATTTTATGATCGAATTGAAACTCTAAAGACTTTCAGTTTCCTGTTTTGAAAGATAAGCTGCAAATCTTTCAGTTGCTGCATAATTCTACTACAACTAGTTACTGGATAATTACAAATCACCAAACAGTCTAGAATTTCCACCGAAACAGTTTCCATGCATTTGAAGAAACACCGCAATTTTGTTCGGGAAAAACTGCAGCACGGTTTGCGATTGGAAACTGGCTTTGAATCCTCAGTATTTTGCTTGGAGAGCTGGCGGCTTGCTGTTTGGCGCTTTGAAAACAGCGCCTGCTGTTTGGGAAAAACTGCGCTAATGAATTGTGCCACAGTGTGTTTGGAAAGCTACAACAGTTTGGATTACTGAAGCTTCGGTTGCACCACTGCCCAGATCACACAACATTGTTTTCATTTGGAAGCTTGCGCTTTTGGAAACTGTTGCGCCTGCTTCGCCTGCTACGCTGAGGAATCGCGCCATGTTTGGCGCTTTAAACAGCTTATTTGCTTGGGATCCAAAATAGCCCTTTTATTGCGAAAACTGCTGCTATTCGAAAAACTGTTGTTTAGACAACAGTGCCTCATTTGGCTCGGCTTCTTGGAAAAACAGCTATGCGCCACAGTGCCGCTGCCAGGGCCTCATTTGGCTGCTTCGCGTTCCCTTTTTTTTCTTTTGTTGTTCTTAAAAAAAATGCAGCAGCTTGCTGCTTCAATGCCGCCCCACCTTTTTTTTATCTCAGAAAAAAACAAGGTTACCGCAGCACTCATGGCCTCGTTTGGCTGTTTCTTCACCTTATTCTTCATTCTTTTTATTTTCTTATTTTATTTTGATTTCATAAAATAAAAAAAATTAGAAATCGAAAAATAATTATTTTTACATTGATCATAAACCTCTGTAGAGTTCACAATCAATCTGCCACGATCAACCCTCGTGGTAAAAAATAATTAAATTAAATCATCATCCACGCATTCAATCAAACATAAAATAAAGGATGATCATAAAATTGGGATTTAGAACGCCTGTAAAATAAAGTTAGCAACAGTTCTAAATCTATCTGGCCCTGATAAACCGTAAACAAAAAATAAAACGGCCCTGATACTTATTTGTTGGAGGCAATACTGCCAAGATAATTATTTTTGTAAACGATTTTTGATAAAAAATTAACTGGACGGGCAAACAACGAAATGGGCTCCAGATAAAACTTTTGATATTGAACGATCAAAATAAAACCCGTGCAATCAAAGTTAATTTAGAAGAATACCTTTTACCGATCTATTCTTCAACTACGATTTGATTCCGACTTGAAACTCCTATCAGATTTTCTACTGTATTACCGTATGCGATCTTCGAACGTAGTGTGGGCTACGGACTATCGAGAACTCGCACCGACAGAACCCAGATATATTTAGTCTTGAGAGATAAAATATAATATATCAATCATATAAAATTGATTCAGCCTACCCGTATATATATTGGGCTACAGTAGGGACCTGAGGAGTAATTATGAGTAAGACTTCCAGTGGAACACAGATACCTACCAGCAGTTTCTACAATTATGGAAAGACGTAGCGATTTTTGCAATTTTCATAAAATACTAAATTACAGTTCACACCACTAAAAAACTATAATTTCTAAAAAACTATAATTTCACTCTAACCCATAATTTCAAGACCTTCTTGTATTGAGTTCCTGTTATTAAATGCTTACCATTTCTCCCTACGTTAAAATTTTGGATATCCGCCAATTAAGTTTAATTACTGATAATTTAATTTAATCGGCATCTTGATATTTTCTTATGCCCTTCCGCTTAACTTATTTGACCACCGGATAATCAAATCCACCTATAGGGTTTGGTCCGGTCAAAACATATAAGCATCCATAAGGGAGTATCGTCAATCCCGGTTTTTTAGGATGTGGATTTCGTCAATAAATAATATTTGCCATATAAATAATGTCGCTATCCAACTCACCGGGAATATAAACCCATATAAGATCGCACCCTCTAATGAATCAAAACAGCAAATATTAAATATATGTAAATTAATAATTATTTTAGGATTAAGAGGATAAGCACTATTCGTAATAACTATGGGGTGCAAATTAATTTATATAGCCAGTACAAAATTAATTACCCCAAATGTCCCGTTCAATACACACAAAGTGTACTAGCATAGAGAGTTAGAATAATAGCCGACGCTATTATCTATTGCCTGTATCCAAGGCAGGCCTACTAAAACTCTGTGTGCCACAGGCGTACCGATGGTATGCCTATTTTTATCTAAACTGTGAACATAAAACTTATATTCTGTAAGAACATAAAATCTGATCTTTTGGGTGTAAGCCGTACTCTACACACCAGATTAAATACTGTACAGAATATTAGATATCTATGCATAACAAAAAAATGATATGCATATATTGCTCATAAAGATTCTCATAAAATAAAAAATTAATTTTATTAAAATAAAATTTAATACAAAAAATATGATTTTTAGTAAACCAACCCTAATAATCTCGCATTTATACTCGAAACCATGCTGCCATACATCTGACTCATATGCCCTCCACATGATTATCAAAAGTCTTAGTCGATAAGCCATTTGTAAATGATCTGCAAGGTTGTCTCTTGATGTAGGCTCTATGTCGGACTAAAAATCTGAGCCTACGTATTCCAAAGGTACTAGACTGTCTGCCTGGTAAACCAACATATAATTTTTAGTCCTTTTTAGGTACTTGATTATATATTTTTTACCGCAATCTAATACTCATGTACTAGATTAGACTTATATCTGCTAACCATGCCAACGGCAAAATAGATATCGGGTCTAGTGCAAAGCATAGCATACAAGAGGCTTCCTACTACCGAAGCATAAGGAACCGCCTACATCTTCTTTATCTCATCAGGTGTCTTAGGACACTGATCCTTGGATAGAGTGATTCCATGCCTGAATGGGAGAAATTCTTTTCTTAGAATCCAACATGCTAAAATGAGCAAGGATTTTTATCGATATATTTTGCTTGCGATAAACCCAACATCCTTTATTTCTGTTCTCGCACTAGCCTGATACTAAGGATGTGAGTGGCTTCTCCTAAGTCCTTCATATCGAACTACCTAGATAACCTTACTTTAATTATAGATAATGCCCCCACATCGTTTTCGATGAGCAAGATATCGTATACATAAAGTACTAGGAAGATCACCAGGCTTCCGTCACGCTTCTTGTATACATAGTACTCATTCGGATTGTGATCAAAATCATAAGACTTAATGGCTTGATCAAATCGAGTGTTCCAAGATCTCGATGCTTTCTTAAGTCCATAAATAGATCTCTTAAGCTTACACAACATATGTTCCTGGCCATTTGTTATGAATCCGTCTAGTTATATCGTATAGATACACTTGTCAAGACTTCCGTTAACTATAGCTGTCTTGAAGTCCATTTGCCAAATTTCTTAATAGAAATGAGTTGTAAAAGATAAGAGAATCTGGATATACTTAAGCATTGCTATCGGCGAAAAAATTTCCTCATAGTCGATCCCATCATTCTAAGTGGACCCTTTAGTAAGAAGCCTAGTTTTGAAGGTTTTAACCTTCCCGACTACTCATCTCTTCCTCTTGTAAATTTACTTGCATTCGATGGATTTTATCCCTTCAAGTGGTTCTACAAGTTTTCAGACCTGATTGGAATACATAGATTCTATCTCTGAATTCATAGCCCTTTACCAAATATCTGCATCTTTATCATGTAGTGCTTCATTATACTTACAGAGCTCTGTATCCAATTCTATTGGGATCTTGTCACACGACTCTCCCAAGAACATATACCGATTAGGTTGATGAACAACCCTTCTAGTACGACGAGGCACTACCTGTGTCTATGTATTAACAGTAATAGGCTATGCAGAATCTGAACCCTGTGCATTAACACCCTGTTCTTGATTTGCACCTGTCCCGATAATCCTCTCACTACGACGAGATAATGGAATATCAGTGACTTGTGGTTCCTCTTTCGTTCCACTAGTATTTTCTATCACTTTCTCCCGAAGAATTTTACTATTGAGCTTGTGATCTGTAGTATAATCCTCTTCCAAGAATCGGGTATTAGTGCTAACAATAACCTTCTGATCCTTATGGTTATAAAATAGACCACCCTTCGTTCCCTTAGGATACCCTAAAAAGAATCGAGTAATCCTGAATAACTCATCATTGACCTTACCATCTCCATAAGAGTCCTATTTATTTTTTCAAGTTATCTGATTTTAAAAAAAAAACATTTTTAAACGTGATATTTTGTAAAAAATAAAATATCTAAATTTTTTTCATTTAATTAAAATTAATTAATTAAAAAAAACTTAATTTTATTTTTCATTACAAAATATTTTAATTAAAATCTAATATTAAAATTAATTAAATTAACAGGATAAATAAAACTAATATTTATCATACACGCAGTTAATATAAAAAATAAATTAAATGCAAGATAAATATAAATATCTCGATTTTATGATCGAATTGAAACTCTAAAGAGTTTCAGTTTCCTGTTTTGAAAGATAAGCTGCAAGTCTGTCAATTGCCGCATAATTCCACTACAACTAGTTACTGGATAATTACAAATCACCAAACAGCCTAGAATATCCACCGAAACAGTTTCCATGCATTTGAAGAAACACTGCTATTTTGTTTGGGAAAAACTGCAGCATTGTTTGCCATTGGAAACTGGCTTTGAATCCGCGGCTGTTTTGCTTGGAGAACCGGCAGTTTGCTATTTGGCGCTTCGAAAACAACGCCTGCTGTTTGGGAAAAACTGCGCTAATGAATTGTGCCACAGTGAGTTTGGAAAGCTGCAACAGCTTGGATTACTGAAGCTTCGGTTGCACCACTGCCTAGATCACACAGCATCATTTTCATTTGGAAGCTTGCGCTTTTGGAAACTACGGCGCCTGCTGCGCTGAGGAATCGCACCATGTTTGGCGCTTTAAACAGCTTATTTTCTTGGCATCCAAAACAACCCTTTTACTGCAAAAATTGCTGCTATTCGAAAAACTGTTGTTTGGACAACAGCGCCCCGTTTGGCTCAGGTTTTTGGAAAAATAGCTACGCGCCAAAGTGCTGCTGCCAGGGCCTCATTTGGTTGCTTCGCATTCCCTTTTTTTTCTTTTGTTGTTCTTCAAAAAAACGCAGCAGCTTGCTGCTTCAATGCCGCCCCACCTTTTTTTATCTTTGGAAAAAATAAGGTTAACGCAGCACTCAGGGCCTCGTATGGCTGTTTCTTTACCTTGTTCTTCATTCTTTTTATTTTTTTATTTTATTTTGATTTCATAAAAAAAAAAACCACAAATCGAATAACAATTATTTTTACATTTATCATATGCCTCTGTAGAGTTCACAATCAATCTACCACGATCAACCTTAGTTGTTAAAAATAATTAAATTAAATAATCATCCACGCATTCAATCTAACATGAAAATAAATGATGATCATAAAATTGGGATTTAGAATGCTTGCAAAACAAAGTTAGCAACAGTTCTAAATCTACCCGGCCCTGATAAACCGTAAACAAAAAATAAAACAGCTCTGATACCAATTTGCTGGAGGCAGTACTGCCAAGATTATTATTTTCGTAAATAATTTTTAGTAAAAAATTAACTGGACGGGTAAATGCCGAAATGGGCTCCAAATAAAACTTTTGACATTGAATAACCAAAATAAAATCCGTGCAATCACTGTTAATTTAGAAGAATACCTTTTATCGATCTATTCTTCAAATACGATTTGATCCCGAGTTGAAACTCCTATCAGATCTTCTACCGTATTTCTGTATGCGATCCTTGAACGTAGTGTAAATTACGGACTATCGAGAACTCCTACCGGTAAAACCTAGATATATTTAGTTTTGAGAGACAAAATATAATATATCAATCATATAAAATTGGTTCAGCCTACCTGCATGTATATAGGGCTACAGTAGGGACCTAAGGAGTAATTATGAGTAAGACTTCCAGTGGAACACAGATACCTACCAGCAGTTTCTGCAATTATGGAAAGATGCAACGATTTCTACAATTTTTATAAAATTCTAAATTACAGTTCACACCATTAAAGAACTATAATTGCACTATGACCCATAATCTCAAGACCTTCTTGTATTGAGCTCCTGTTATTAAATGCTTACCA
>JAULJZ010147935.1:0-10389 GCA_032270985.1 Heliamphora pulchella | reverse complement strand
CTCTGATTGTGTTCGTTCATATATGAATATAGGGTATCTTGAATTCTGTGTGTGCTTTAATCAATTTGACTAGATTTTTATGACTTTAAGTAAATGAATATTTGCATGGGTCTAGTGGTTATTCTTTAATCTTGTTCCCTACTCCAAAAAGATTTGTTTTTCTTTTGTTTTTTTGAGTTCGTTTGTCAATTCGTGACAAAAATAGGAAGAGTATCAGTAGGTTTCCCGCTTGGACCATGGATGTATGTTTGTTAGAGCATGGATGTTTGTTTGACGGGGAGTGTGTTTTTTTTGTTAAGTGATTGCGGAGGATTTTTTTTGTATTTTGTCAGTTGCTTGTGTCGTAGAGTTTTTTTTTAGTTCATATCGTTTTGTTTGCTTGATGCATTGGATTAGTTTGTCTTTTGGGTTTTGTCATAGAATTGCCAAATAGAGATATTGTTACGGATTTTGGCCTCGGTCTAATTCGTTCTTTTGTTTGGCAAATTTGTGACAAAAAATTATTCAATTTATTTATTTTATTCATTGATATTTTAACACTTGTTCTTTTGGAGTTATGATTTTAATATTGCAGGGTCACGTAAAACGACAAGAAAAAAATCAAAATTGCTCACAGGGCAGACCGTCCGACAGACCGCTCGATCGGTCTATCGAGCGGTCTATTGAACCTCTCGGTTTCTCATGTCTGCAGCAAAATTACTGAAGGGCAATCTTCACCGCTCGAGCGGTGAATAGACCGATCGAACGGTCTCGGCGACAAGATTTTTTTTAGCAGCAGCAAGAGTTTTGGAAGAGTCATTATAAATAGGAAGCTTTTATTGATTTAGCATCTCTCCTATTATGGATTTAGCAGCTCTCTTATTATGGATTTAACAGCCTCAATTTTGGAAGCCTCCATATATATAAATAGGCAGCTAGGGTTTTGGAAGCCGGAAGATATATAAATAGGAGCTAAGGGTTCTTGTAAGGTGGCTCCTCAATTTTATTTCGTGGAAAAATCTAGTCGCCACAAGTTTTGAAGAATATACATACTCGCAAGATTTTCTACAACAACTTGATGATCATATAGCTTCCGTGCCTTCAAGACATCATCAAGTCAATCAAAGCTTCAACAATATGTTCGTGTTCGTGGAGTCGCTTGAGAGGAGTCTCAAGTGTTGAAGTCTGGTGGAGGAGTCCGTCAGCATTGAAGTCCAGTGATGGGTTCTAGCGGCGGTCAAATACAGGAGTTAGTGCACGTGAATTCGGCAAAAACAGGCTTACTACCATTGGTTGTGGGTGTAACGTCGGGGTTGTTAGATTTCTTTGTAACCAACATTTAATAGTGTTTGATTTCCTAGACCCGGTGTGGTCTCGTGATTTTTACCCGGTTTTGGGTTTTTCACGTAAAATTGCCGTCTCGTGTGTGATTGTGTTTGATTTATTTTCTGCTTGTGTGTTTGGTTGGTTTAAGTTTTTTGTAGCGTTTAGCTTATTTAAGAAAATTAATTTGTGCAAATTAGTCGGTAAACGAATTTTTTCAATATATATGTAAAAGATTACAAAACATTATTTGCTTGGTTTGCCAAATGCACCAATTGTAGTTCTGCTTCTATATAGAAGTCAGATTATTATATTATAGAAGATAACTAAACGCTTGAGATCTCGTAAGCACCATAACTAGGAATAAAGTATGTTTTAAGTACGTAGTGTAAAATATATATATACTAACTTTGATATCTATCACTTTCTTTGAATTCACACGGACTATAAGTTTATTTTTATTTTTAATTTGTTTTCATTTATCACAATTACATAAAAACTATATATATATATATATATATATATATATTTCCCAACACTCATTTCATTGACATTTACTTCTATTATTGGATCCACACTAACAAGAAATTTATCAATTCCCAACATGAATAATCTCCCTTAATTTTTTTTTCCCCAGAAATCAGGGAAGATATATGCACAATGAGATTCTATATATGTTATGTATGAATGGTTGAATTATAGTGGGAACATGCGTGCAGAACAGCACAGATACATGCATGAGTAATTATTGAGTATTATTGCAGTATTTTGTAATATTATTTTTATTTAATAATATTTAATACGGGAGATATTAGTGATCCACCTTTATTAAATAGGTAGGAGATAAGAATGAGTTACTTGTCAATATGTTAAAATTTTTTATTTGTCAAAAATACAACAAAAAAATGTCTCATATATACAGCTTTGGATTACCCAATAATTTTCCTAAATACAGTAACACCCACAATGCTCCCACTTGCTTTACTTTTAAATAAGAAACAATGGGAGGGAGGTTCATTGAATTACATTCATGATTAATTCTTAAAAATTAAAAGAATCTCTTTGTCTTTTAGGTTATGTTTAATTGATCGGATTAATAATGAAGAAATATATAATCCTACTTAATAAGTAGTCTCATAGAACTAGTAATGAATAAATTATTAATATCATATTCTCTTAAGTATTATATATTTTACATTTTGTGAGATTAATTATTCAATAAATGCATGATTCTCTCACCACTTGTTGAATTCAAACAAAAAAAATATAATCCCACGGGATATATAATCCAATTCCATGTTTAATTTTGCCAAATAAACATGCTTTGAGGGATCACAACATTATTAGTTAATGGAAAGTTTAATTAGTAAATAATATGCAAAAACCATGGGCACATAAGGTGTTTATGATTTGAATGATGACAGACAGGCCACATGGCTTGATTCCCAACAGCCTGTTTGAGCTTGAAAGATAGATTAATTCATTAAATGCAAAGAAAAAAAAAAAAGAAGAAGAGGAAAACAGGGAGACAAGGAAAGGAGAGATTCCACGTGTGAAGTACCATAATTCATGATTTTATTTGTTAATTGGTTCCAAATTCCCATCAATCTAATTGCAATGACCACTTGGCAAATAATTTCATGTTAAAAACATTACTTTCAACAACTGTACCCGATCCTAAGAGTAGGTAAAGCGGCCGTTTCTCCTAAATTTTTAAAAGATTTACTATTATAATAGTAATAGTTTAAAATATTTTAAGATTTTATAAATTTATCTCTCTAATATTTTTTTTTAAAAACTTAATATATACCATCTTAAAAACTTATAAAAATAATTTACCCAACTAAAATTAAAATTTTGCATCCGTAATATGTATCTAATTCAATGAAAGGTAATTTTCAACAGGGAAACTAAATAGTTGTGAAAGGACCAACACATTTGTTCTTTTGTTTTTTTCTTGCTGGTGTGTCAATAATTAATGGTGATTTTGTTAACATGATATGGACAGTTAGATAATGGTCATCGGCTTAATGTAAACGTTGTACCGGGAGATGAACTTAGGCTCCGTTTGGATAATGACTTATTTGCTAATTTTATTTTTTAGTAATTTTTTTTGTTTAGTCAATTTTTTATATTTTTTTAATTTTTCTCGTTAAAACGAACCAAAAAAATAATAAAAAATGACCAAAATATAAAAAGTTTGGAAAACCAAAATAAGAAAAATTTATGTTACTTTTTTTTGCCATTAGCTAATTTTTTCTCATTTTTTGATAATTTTTTTTTTACTTTGTAGCTTCTCATCACGATTCGAAAAAATGATTCTTTAAGCAAAAATATAAGAATATAAACTAACAAAAATAAGCAAAAATATCAAAATTAATCCCAAATGATTGGTTCCACTACTCGAGCATCGGACCCGAGAAAAATTTAATTTATTTTTATCTTTTGTAATTTTTCTTTTATCACAATTTTTACTTTTTCAGTGCGAAAGAAATCAGAAAGTAAAATATAAGGAGTGAAACAAATTCAGTAGATGAAAATAAGCAATCATAAATTTGGCATTATCTTTTTCTGAACCATTTTTATTTTGTCACTTTTTATTTAGCTTCTTAGTTTGTCTCGATAAGATGAATTAAAAAGTAAGAAAATTATTACTAAAAGATAAGAAAACAAATCTTATGTTGCTTATTTCCATATTCAACCAAAAAATATTATTTTTTGATCAAATGTTTTTATTTTATGTGTTTTTCTTATCAATACAATTTAGAAAACTAAATATTTTTAATCAAAATATAGAAAATAATTAAAAACAAAAAATAAACAAAAATATCAAAATTTATCCCAAACGGTTAGTTCTCGTACTCTTGAAGTTCGGTCCCACTTGGGGAAAAGTAACGAATTTGACTTATTTGTCTTTTTTTTAATTTTCTTTGTCATATTTTTAAAAAATTTCAATTTGTTTTGGTAAAAGGAATACAAAAATTAAAATAAATATGATAAAAAAATAAGAAAACATAAAATTAATATGCTTCACCATTAGATCTATCTGGAATTGGCCACACAATAGTACAGTTTTTATATTTATAGTCCTTGTTGAGCTTATAAAATTAAGAGTGGGTGTGGGGCTCAGAGTTCCTTTCTCCATCGGTTTGGAATGATTTAAGGTAGATCATGGTTCAATTATAATAAGTAATTATTCGTTAATTTAAGAGAATCGTGTCTCATTATTTACGTGATGTTCTTATTTGATTACGTAATAGAAAATGCATTGAATAAAATAATGGTGATTCACCTTTGTAGAGGTCGGTGATAAGAGTGACCGATCGACATCCCGATTAGCAACTAGCTTAAAATTAGTTTTTTTTATGTTTTTAACCAAAAAGCTAAAATTGATTCAAAGTGATTTGTTTGATAACTTAGTTTTTAAGCTAACTTTTTAAAAATTAGTTATTTGGATAAAAAGCTAAATTTTTAATTTTTTATTCAAATTAAAAAATATTGTCTTTCTATATATTTGATATTAAGAATTATATATAATTAGTAGTGGTAATAAATACGTTATGAATAAATAATATTATTGTATTTTAAAAATGATTGGAATTTAAATAAAATATTCTAGGAATTAATTTTGATTTGACATTTTAATTTTTTAACTTTTTAACTTTTTTCCAAACGAACTGTGTTAATTTTTTGCGTTTTTAGCTAAAAAGAAAACTAAAGTTACCAAACGGGCTCTTATTAATGTGCATTACTTTTTTATTTATCAAAATTACTACGTAAATAATGCTTCATAATACTTCAAAAATACTTAATAATTTTCCAGATTGTAATAGTTTTAGATGCATCTATACTATAGATGGCGGTATAGTATATACCTAGGCCAGCTTTTTTGGTTCATTAATTGTTTTTGGACAAACAAATGTTGCGATGCAGATTTTGAGACCAAGTGGTTACACACGTGATAGGAGTTGTGCAATTAAAATATGAGGAAGGGGGCAAACTAGGGCAAATCATAGTTTTTAGGTTTTGTTGGGTTGACAAGAGAATAAAAAAGATGTTTTTTTTTTTGGTGTACTTATTCACACATTTAATTTTTACATAAAAATATAGGATCCACGATAATAATTTCTCTGCAATAAATATTTTTCTTTAAAAAATAAATGATGTAAAAAGTACGAGTCTCTTTAGATGTCAAGAAAATTACACGGGAACATAATTTACGAAAAAAGTGAAATGAAAAAAAGATGGAAAAAAAATATAAAAATAATAATTTTTGTTATATATTTATTTGGTTTGTAAAAAAGTTAATAGACAATGTAATTTTTTAACACGTGCAGAAGATTGTTTTTTGAAATTTAGGAAAAAAATTTCAGCCCACCAAATTGCCAATTTGAAAACGTGTAAAAATTAATTCGGTCAATTGATTTAGGAGGCGGGTGATTGGCAACGAGAGTAAAAAATTTACACCTGCTAAAGACGAGGTTATTGATTTTGATGCCTTTCTAACCCAATTTAACTCAATTCATGAAAATTCTTAAACCATGTTTGTTAATCGGTGTAAGTTAAATGGGTTTAATAATAAGATGAAATTAATAATAAAGTGAAATTAGTAATAAGGTGAAATTAGTAATGAGATGGTAATACTTTCTTTTGTTTGATGTAGGAAGAATTATGTAATGGACTAGACAAACTCATGTTTGATTTTGATAAAATTGAATAATGTAGAATATGACTAAATTTGTTAATTTCTAATATTATCCTTACAATGTTTCAATCATTCACTTGTGCAATTAAGGCTCTCTTTAAGATTTTTTTGTGAAGTAAATTTTTAGAATGTTAATATTCTAACAAGTTAATGGCTTTTTACTCATTTTTGTTTTTATAATTTTTTTATAAAAATTATTTTTAAATTGTACTATTTTACATAATAAAAATGTTTACTAACTTTTATTGACAAAAAAAGTTATTTACATTAAAAGTAAATTATTTTTTTATGATAATACTACTGTCAATAAAAAATAATTATTTTATTCTTCTTTTTTTCATTCGGTAGTTCTCACAAATGAAGTTGCTTGTTAAGTTTGTTAAGTGAAAATAAAATAAAATCGAATGCAAACAATATCATTTTAATGAACATTCCATCAATCTCCCAATCAAACCAAATTAAACCAAACCAAATCAAATAAGTATTTGGTGGGTCGGTGTGTGTTTTGTATTTATTGACTTACATAATTATGTTTTAATTTATATGTTTTTAAATTGAGATAAAGTTATAAGTTCATAAAGAAACTAATGTGATATAGAGATTTATACTTATATGAGGATTAGAGTTAGTGTATAAATAAGGACCATAGGAGTTTTTATAGATGCGTAGAGAGTGAATCAAAAGAGAGAGAAAATACCGAGGATCCCAAACTAAGCAAGAAAACTGGGCTTATTTTAGGGCTCACATTTTAAATACCGTTGGCATTTTGGGGTATTTTTAGTCTCATATTAATTTACTCTATGAAGTATAATGGATTATCTCTCTTATTCGTGAGCGTAAGTCGATATAGGTCGAACTACGTAAATGATTTTCTCATTATTGTGTAGAGGATACCTAAATTAAAATAAATTACGGGATATTGTAGTAGTCAATGTAATGAATCTATTGAATTAAATTGAACTGATTATATTTAATAAGGATCCAGCTTCTTGATCACCAGTCCAAACGGTCTTTGAATGGATTGGATTGGTCTAGTTGTGTAAATTATCTAACTAAATTAAAGTCATATTAATATTGATTGAATATTGTTAAGTGTTCGAATAAATTACATTTATGCTCAAAAAAATCGATGATGAAGTTTAGTCACTATCTTTTTTTTAATATTAATGTAATTTGTTCAGACACTTAATCATAAAATAAACAATTTGAATTATCGAACCAGACATATTTTGAGTTCAAAATTAAATGGACTGGATTCATCCGTTTGATTAAACATAACAAATAAATAAAAAGAGAATTCATACAAGGATCGACCCAATAGACACAACATAGTTTAGGGTACGACAAAGCATTGAGGTTTGAAAATTTGACTAACCCATGTAAGGAGGATGGCCCAGAAGCTTTCGTTCGCTTGCACACTCGCTGCTTGTAGGTTGCAGTCAAGAAAGGCCATTGCAGCATTACTGCAAGAGTCTTGAGTATATCATATATACATCAGTAATACTACCTAGACAATTAATAACAAACTAACTATAGGAACTTAGCCATTCATTTATACTGAAATTTACAACACTTATCAATTTTAATATAAATGAATGGTTATGATTAAATTTCTATGATTTTTGTGTTTGATTGTCTGTGTACAAAATTTTTTTTATGTATATATGAAACAGTTCTGACCAACTTGGCAGACATCTGCCATGTCAATACAACATTTTTTCTACCTACCTTATTTAAAGCATGCATATGACTTTTATTTACTACCTTGTGTACATATTCTCAATTAAACTAAAAAAAGTAATGCTATGATAACTATATTTGATGACTATATTTAAATATCATGTAATGTGTCAATTTATATTTGGTATTTACGTCATTATATAGACCCATCATTTACTTCTAAACACCATATATAAAGTGACACATCATATGGTATTTAAATGTATTCACATGGCCACCATAATATTATTGAATTAAAAATGCACACAAAATTGGGTTATTCAGTTAAGTTCCTTTGGAGCGAGTTACTAGCTAGTTCGGTCTAGTTTGGATCAGTGTAGTTTATCTCAATCTCATCTTTTTTTTTTATATATAGATAATTTACGTATAGAGACAACAAAGCAGCATCGAGGGTGAGCACACTCGCTTGGACTAAATTGAACTGGCTGCTACGTTATTGAAAAGGAGCTTCACTAGCTTGGGATGTTCGATGCTATTTTTTTTAAAAACATTATGATGCTCGTGCATTATAAAATATATATTTTTTTTAAAAATCTTGATATTGGATTTTTCTTTTTCCTTTTTACATGAAAATGCCTAAATATTTCAACACATATAGGTATAAGTAATTTCATTCATACCTTACTTAGGATGAAGAGATATAGGGACCTACGCTATAATATCCATTGATCAGTGGGCTATTACTTGAAAGATGCTATGACTTTAAGAGAATTTTTTATTAGAAAATATTTGAAGACTTAAAAAAAAATGTTATAAATTTGACATAAAATCAATTAAAAAACTACATCGAATGTAACAAAATCTACCTCTTCAAAGAGAGAAATTTTCATGCAGGGACAAAAAACCTTTACCGTAAGAGAACATCAAATCTTAACACAAAAATGAATATAAACCTCCACGCAGAAAGACTTGTTAGAACACCCTAAAAATTAAAAATAAAGTTAAAAAAAACAATTACCATAAATTATTCATCTCTATTTTTCTTCTATTTTGCGTAAAAAAAAAATCAAACCTCAACACAAGAAACCCTCACGCAGAGAGAATTGTTAATTATTACAACACACTAAAAATAAAAAATAAAGTAAAAAAAAAAACAATTACCATAAATTGCGCATCTCCGTTTCTCTTCTATAGCCAATTGAAATGAAATGGTAACGAAGGTAAGAATAAAGTGCCGGAGTGGAAATCCTTCTAATTAATGCCCTAAAATGGTTTTGTTCAAGTCTTATGTTTGGGACACACTGTTGCTTGAACCTGGGCCTGGAGATTTTGAAGCAGCCCAAACGCTACTTGGGTATCCCACCAATGTTCGGGTTCAATTGATAACTAATTTAAAAATTATTTTTTTTTGGTTTTTTAGTCCAAAAATTAAAATTAATTTAAAATAAATTATTTATTAAATTAACTTTTAAGTTAGTTTGTTTAAAATTGATTATTCGAGTAAAAAGTTAACTTTCTTATTTTTCGTTTAAATTGAACAATTCTACTCTTCTATATAAGTAAAAATAACAAGTATATATAGTCAGTAATGGTAGTAAATAAGTTATATAAATGAGGTATTAGTATATTTAAAAAGTGGTAAAAATTTGAATAAAATATTTTAAACATTAGTATTTTGATTTTAATTTTTTAAATTTTTTAAATTTTTTAACTTTTTCATTTTTTACCAAACGGGCCATATCAGAAAAAAAAAGTGTAATACATAGATAGTTATTTTAAGTACTAAACTTTTTTAAAAAAATTGACAAAATTTCTCATGTTTTTTGAATAATTCAACGATTTGACTATTTACCAAATAACCTGTAATAAAATCAATCAACGCAATATACACAGACTCTGCCTGAATCCAACAACAAAATCACAACTTAATTAAAACCATCCTAATTTCTCATGCATACATTTAAAACCTCCAGTTTGAAATTAATATCATAAACCAATTATAAATAAATAAATAATTATTCTAAGTATTAAACTTTAAAAAAAATTGATAAAGTTTCCTCTGTTTTTCGGATAATCCAACAGTTTGACCGTTTACCAAATAATCTGTAATAAAACCAAGCAACACAATATACACAGACTCTGTCTAGATTCCAACAATAAAATTACAACTCAAATAAAATCATCCTAACTTCTCATGCATACATTTAAAATCTCCAGCTTGAAATCAATAGCATAAACCAATTATAAAAAAAAGATAATTATTCTAAGTATTAAACTTTTAAAAAAAATTGACAAAATTTCTCATGTTTTTCGAATAATCCAACAGTTTAACCGTTTACCAAATAACATGTAATAAAACTTCTCATGCATATATTTAAAATCTCAAATTTCAAATCAATAACATAAACCAAACAAGACCTATTAATATAGATGAAAATGTATATGTTTCACAAAAACCATATTATGCAAATATCATAACGTCAATAAAGAGTTTCACCTTTCTTCTGCATACTGAACAACATTTGTTCAATGTGTTCTACAATGAAAACAAGGAAAGAAAATAAAACACTTCAAAATACAAAATAAATAAATAAATAAATCTCCAATCAATGGTTCAACAAAAGAAAAATTATTTAGATTCACATATATAGCAAAAGAAAAACAAAGTAAGCTTTGAGATAATAGTACATAGTGTTTGTTTT